>VZTD01004941.1:969992-1000664 GCA_013397725.1 Rhagologus leucostigma | reverse complement strand
TGGGCTCGGGCAGGAACGAGGGCATAAGCCTACGACCGCGGGAAGAGGGAGCCTGTCCCACTCGGGACGGGAGGGGACGAGGTGGCTCCCCGCAGGTAGCACCCACACTCTCCAAACCAAACTACCCCACAGAACTCCCCGCGCCATTTAGCCGGGCGATTGCTTTTACTCCGTACGATGAAATAAATATTCATTACTACTGCTGGCTACACCTGAAATTATAGCCCTAATTGCAGAGCTGTTGGCCTGAGTTACCACATTTGCTGCTTACTCATCCGTAAGCAATTGCTCAGCGCCGGGTCCCAGCCGTGGTGGTTCCCTTTTGGGGGGGCTCGGTGCCCGCCAGTGCTGGGCGGCGCCGAGCCCCGTGGCCGCTCTCCTGGGGCGGAAACCGACGGCCACGGACGGGGCGTCCCGGGCAGCCCCAGCTCTCGCCGTCCAGGGAAACGTGGGATGCCAAAGAAGGGATGCGCAAATTGTTGAGCAAATTAGGCCAATTCGAAATAAATAAGCACTGCGGGAAGAGAGCCTGCCACTCCCGGGAAATAATTGAAGAGAAACCCGGCACTGTTATATTGATGTAAGCCTGGAGTAATTACACGGAGGTCAAAGTTGTTGCACACGCTACAGAAGTTGTGCTCACTCTGTAGTTTGAGAGCGGATTATGTTCCCTCTTAGGTCGACGACACATATATAAAATTCTGCATTTTTTTCCTATGCACGTAAGAGAATATAAACAAGGGGTTTTTTTCCCTTGTCATACTTTATCTGTAACCTAATCCTGAAGCAAAGTCTCAAAGACCTTCCCATGAGATGGACCAGATGTTGAAACAGATAGCTAAAAGAAACAATACCTTTTTTGTGGTTAAAATCTAAATGCTCCAGACAAGCTCCTTTTAGGAGCTATTACAACCCACTCTAGAAGACAGAGAACTGCGGGGCTTGCAGCATAAACTTTTTCTGCAGACATTATTTTTCTTTATTTCCGTAAATGCTAAAAATTATGTGATTGGCATTGACCTTTGATTCTGTTTTAAGATCGTGGAAGCCACTTTTTTTAAGACCTTTTCAGAGCCATATGAGTGCAAAAGGTAATTGAATATTTTTTTAACTTTAAAAAAGATGAACACCGGGTTGACAGCTTCTGTACTTGGATGTTCATTTAATCACCATTTTCTGATTACAGGAGGTGAACTATGTTGACAGACTTGCAGATGAATATGCAGCCCAGTATACGAATAGTAAGTATAAAGGACATAAAGAACTTGCGGTGAGGTTGGAGGGGAAAAATGTATACGGAGCATCCATATTACACACATCAACTGGAAGCACCTCAGCAGCCAGGGGGAATTCAGAGAGTAGAAAGTGAGGTGTTCAGAGTGCTGCAGGTGCCCATAACTGCGAAGACACATGCATAAGTTCTACACCTGTATAACCTATATGCATACAGGTAAGTTAATAATATATATATATATGTTAGCTTACCTATCTGTCTGTGTTCCTAAAAATAGCATTTAGCCTAGTCAGTTGTATTCCAGAAGTTTAAATCCTATTGTTCAAGCTCTCCAGTTAAATAAGGTAATCGAACTGCATTCCAAAACTGACAGAGCTGCACAAGGTTGTCTAATGTGAGTTGGCATATAACATTAAACTTACATCCACTCCACCCTCCACGTCACTAATCAGAAGGTTTATCCTGCTGAGAGCTCTGCGCAGGCATAGACAGCATTCTGCATTCTCCCCTAGGACTCAAGGTTTGAGGCTGATTCTCAAATAGGTCCTGTCCGCACTTGGAGAATACATTTTATTACTGCTGTCAGTAAAGAAGATGTAATACCCACAGAACACTAATAATGGACTGGCCTCGCTAAGGATCATCCTTATGAATACTTGGAGATCACTTCATCTGCCACAGAATTAGCATGCCAGCTTAAAAACCAAAACAACCTTCTCCATGAGTCAGTTGGTTTACAATAAAGGTGGTGCTTGTTACCACATTAGCAAATAGTTTCAGGTCTTTCTTCACTTCTTTTTTAAGGTGCTCTTGCCCCTGGCCTCGCTCCTGGCAAGTGGAGAACTTGCTAGAGCTGTGTTCTTTGACAATCGGCTATTGTGCTAAAGCTTTCCACAGCCTAATTCTCCTTCAGACTAACACAATCTACTTCTCCCGTAGCCTCTCTAAGTGGTTATTTCACCTACAGCCACCTAAACCTTCATGCTTTGGTGAGTCTTGGTAGGTGTTTCATCATGAGGCTTCACTAGGAACTAAACTGGAATACCCCCAAAAGCCAAGAAGCAAAGAAAATCCATGGGTTTGTTTGCTTCTTAGGATCCTGTCTACGCATCTAGAAAAGATTTTTTAAAAAACAGTGCTTAAAACAAGCTAGTAGGTTAACCCTTATGCTGGCCACCTGGCATTTTTTAAAGAAAATAACTTTTTCTCCATGTACACTTTTCCTGTTAGTTTAAATGCAATAAACATTTCCTTTAAATGTCTTAATATGTTTTCTAAACACAGGATGTTTTCACCGTAGAGGCAGGCTATGTGGAAATTGGTATGAGAAATCCATATTGACACTACAGAACTAGAAGGCAAATAACACTTGGGTCTCTTGGAAAATTCACTTAGGGAAAAAGCATGTCCTAGAAATCCTTCTCCCACCCAGAAACATGCAGTTTTGAGATAAGCTTTTTTAGCATTCCAGAACTGTCACTTCAAATGCTAATTCCGTTTCTATTTTACTATTTTATTTTTCTATATGATATTTCTAGTTTTTTCATTACTTCTTCATACTAGGGACAGCTAATGCTAACATACAGTGTGCTATAACAGATCTTAAATCTCCTTTATTTTAATTTTTTTCTTTTTTTGTAGCATCTTCCATCTGCATGGCAATGAAACGGCTTCATATAACTCAACAAAGGAGACATTGATTTAGTAAAGTGAGGATGCATCCATCAGCACTAAGTTGCAGCTGTTCTTAATGGATTTTAAAATACAAAAGCTATTTCACCTCTTAGATTGTCATATTATGAAATGTTAGTAGTAGTTGTGCATATCAAAGCACCAGCTACCACCCAAACGTTGTGAAACGTGAAGGCAGCATCAAGCCAGCCCCCTTGCGAAGCTCCCCGGTGCCAACTGAAAGCCTATTTCCCCAGTACGCTCTTATTTTATTTTTTTCCCCACAGGTATTTGCCGTTACTTACTTCACTGCTTTCTTTTATTTTTTTCTTTCTTTTACAAAAGCACTATTTTTGCTGCTGAGGCCACGATTTGTTTCCCAATTGCTTCGTTTTCAAAATAAACCAGAGAAAACCTGAGTCATCATCTTTTTAGGAAAGCACACATTCAGTGCTTGGCAAATTAAAAGGCAAGACTTTGCAAATCACCATTATTTTCAGTGTCAAGCAGCTGGAGCATTTTTGCTTCCAAAAATATAGAAGAGCTGTGTTGTCAGACAGCTTGGAGAGAGGCAGGTAATAAATTGCATTGTGCTGCATAAAGGTTTTAAGGGTCTTTTAAAATGTGCTGGAGGTAAGTTGCCAGGAGATATATTAATGCTTTTATTTAGCTGTATTTCAGTTTGTGTTCGTCTTTGCTTCTCTGGTGTTGAGGGCATTTGAAACAAATTGGCTGGTCTGCGTGGCATAGTGGTAGCTGGTTAAAGTTGCTCTAGTGGTTATCCGATCATTTCTGTGATCTATTCTGCTCAATTTCTGACACCAAGCAACCTGGTGTGTCAGTGGCATAACGTTTGCTCTCCATGGAGGGAAAGAGCTCTTTCTATCCAGGCTGATAATCGCTTAGTTTTTATTCCTTCTCAACTGAGTCCATAAATTCTACATGAAGGTGAGGGAAATTTAGAAGGACCAGTAGAAATTTAGAAGAAGCCAGTAACTCAAGAAAGGGAGCTCCGAATAGAGAGATCCCTGTGAAACCACAAAGCTTATAGATGTTGTAGGTCTAAGTACAAGTTTTCACTTCATGCAGTGTTTTAAGTACTATGTAATAGAGCATAACTTTATGCTGTATTGGATATGGAGTTTTTGAAATCCTATTTTTTGATCATAATCTTTCAATAAAAGTTTATTTTGAACTATAAGTTCAGGCTGGAAGTCACACTGGGCTGAATGAGGTCTAGAAATGCAGGGAGGGACAACTGGTTATATGATAACAAGGTCTGGCTAAGAAAACTCCTTAAACATTCCTTTAAGAAAAAGGAAAAAAAAAAACCTGAATCCAAACAAGAATGTAATATCATGAGACTCTGAAGAAGTGCACTTTCCAGCTTGTTTCTGTACCATATGGATTTTATCTTGGTTCCTTTTACCATCCCTGTCACATGACCCAAAGTTTCTGTGTTGCCATGAGGTGTGCTGAGCGCTGATTCCCGCACAGGGCCAGAGGTAGAGCTTTACACCCCACACAACCTATTCATACCAGGCTTTTCTCAGAGCGTGGGGTCCTCAAGGGATAGGACAACAGCTGGCCTACAGCCCAGCATGGAAAAGGGAATCTTCTTTTGACCGTTGACTAGTGGCTTTAAAGCCTCTTTATACCATGAATTCACTGTCAATATACTTTTGTTTTGATTTAGTGGCTGAAATAAACTGATTATTCCCCTTTTCCACCAGTATTATGTCTGTGTCATTACGAATTTGGAAATTCCCTTTCAGGTATTTATGTAGCAAAAACCCCAGTACCAATGGTCTGTCTTCTTGGATTTTCTTTTCTCAATTGAGTTATCTCAGCTGGGTTGACACAAACCCAATTTAAGCAACTTTAGAATTGTGTGAGTTCAAAGGAAGCCCACAGAAGGTGTAAACATACTGTGAAACAGTGTCAGAGCCCCGCTCAGGCTGTCACCCAGACCCACCTTTCTGCTGCTGTTGAATTTTAAGTTACACCAACTTGTAAAGCAGCATTCGAGTAGATGGGAATAAATTCGTAGGTCATATGAAAGAAGAGTGCAGGGATAAAAAAAGTATAGCAATGTTTACTGCCAGACTCCGTCACGTCCTTTATCACCGTGATTTAATCCATACAAAGAAAAAAAATGGTAGAACATGTGGCAGAATATTAAAAAATAAAGAAAGTCCTTTATGCAAAACTGCTTGCATGAAGTAGGTGTTGCCACTGTATCTGTTTTCAGGTGAAAACTGGAGGAAAAGCCTCAGGATATTGTCAGGATTTTCATTTGAGGTTTAAAGCCAGAGGCCATAAAGGACCTTCCAGGTCTCTTTGCAGTTTGCACCTGCATTTTGCTGCATTTTAAGTTATGGAGGGTAAAGCCTGGAAAAGTAGAAAAACTGAAATGATTCAGAGAAAATATATAGGAAACTTACAAGGTTTAGTGAAAAAGACTGGATGTTTTGGATGCACCTCTCTTGTTTTTCAGCATCAGGCAATAAAACAGATGAAAAATACCTTCTACCAGCCGGCAAGCATCAGTATTTTGTAAGAGTTTGGCATTAAAAAAACCCCAACAAACTACTTTTGCAACTGTTGAGAATGTTTAAGTGCAAAGCTTTTTTGTCCATCCCTGGGTTGTACTGTGCTTTGAATAGCCGTGCCTTTTTCTACCCATGAAAGGTTAAGCTGGGCTTGAATCAAATTTTTTTATTTGAAGATCAAGGCTAAAATTCAGTTTTTCACAGAACAAAAGTATTATCAAATAAATAAAAATAATTTTAAAAATCCTACAGCAAAGACTTTTACATCCATGGACTGAATTATACAATTGCAAGCAGGTAGTTATTTGCTAATAAAGACTCTGCTTTTAGTAGAAATGAGCATTGTTAAAATAAGCAAGAGAAAAATTACAAGCTCTTCTTTTGCCTTGGACCAAACAAGGTCACATTTGCAAGTTGCAGTGCTTGATCTCTCCATTAGCAATCTTGGCAAAGGTTTATCAAGTTATTCTGAGTAATTTCCTCCAAGTTATGAGTGTGTCACTTGGTCTGTTAAGGACCTGTCCCTACAGTTGACTCTGCTGTTTACCTGTGAATTGTCACACTCGTTCTTGCTGATCGGTGTCAAAAAAAAAATAAAGCAGCGTTTAAAATCAAAGCTTCAGTGTGGAAGGATATAAAGTGTGAAATCCAGACCCATTGCTTTCATTCTGGCTTTAGTGATCATAGAAACCTGCTGTAGGGCAGGACTAATCTGCCAGAAAATTATTATTGAGCCCTGGTAACTCAGATATATGTGCAGACTTGAAAACCTCATTTTTTGTGCCAACTCCAGGTCCTACAAGAACCTCACATGGTATCCTCCACCTGGCTCAGAAATACGCTGCATTCCACCGTAAAGAGGAGGAAGTTTGTTAATTCCCAAGCAGCTGTGAACAATTTAATCTCTTTCCACACCGCCCAGCATCCTATTCCAATTGCGAGTTTCTTGGGGGATGCATAGTTTGAAGAGCCGGTGAGAGATAATAGGGTTTTCTTTCAAGGCCATTCCTATGCATTTGGCCTTGACAGGAGCATTTTGATAACAGGGTTGCCAAATCTCAGAGCCTCGTGATACTCGGTCGGTTTGGAGTTTCCTCCTCCATGTGCTGGAACTGACAGGTTTAAAATTAGTCTTTGGAAGACAATTTTGAAACCTTGAATTACTGCTCTGTAAAAAAACTTGGAAATCAGGTGGTGAGCCACAGTTTTGTAATTTTAGGGAGAAGAAATCCCTGTAATTTTAAGATACAATTAAGATTTTATTGTGAACACTGGTAGTTGGAACTCCCGGGATTTCCCAGATAAAATTGCCTTTGAGAACTGAGCCGATAACTTGAATTGGTTTTTTGGACAACTCTTTAAATTACTGACTTCTTTGCCTCACATAATTTCTTTATCAAGAAGTCACCATCCAAATCCTACCCAAACCATTTCTGTTACCTCTTTGGCAATATGTTTAGAAGAGTCAAAGAATCACAAAGAACTACTTCAAGAAATTCATATCCAGATTTCTTTGAGTTCTCAGGACCAAGAACTTTTTTGCTCTGATTATCAGAAGGTCTCTGCACTCAAAAATTGTTGTACAGGTATTTAAGCCAGCTGTACTTTTAAACAGGCTTGCACCTGATACAGTTTCCATGGGAGCTGTTTGGTGCTTAGCCATTTGCAAACATGGCTGCTTATGTAGATAATTAAATTAGAGTTAGTGAACACAGTGTTCTTCTGAACAGCTGACCTTCGGTCTTTCTGGCACACCAGTAGAAGAGTGAAGGGAAATACATTCTTTCTGTGCTTTACGTCTTCTGTACCACAATTTTTTTTTTCCCCTTAAGACTAGCTAGATGTGACTTTCTGGATACTTTACCAAAATCTCCTGCTATTTCACTGTATTTTCAGCAGTTACCCTTGGATTGTTGTGCACAACTCCAGACAGAGCATTTAATCATCTTAGTTCTTCTATTTTCACCGGAGTTCTCAAATTTTTAAGCTTTTCTTTTGTCCAGCAAGATATATTGGGCTTGGCTTACACTAAAATGTTTCACAATACTCTCTAAGAACTAGTTTTATTCCATCAGAAAGCAGTGGTGTTTAAGTACTTAGGAATCTCAGTCATATGTAGAGTGTAGAGGCAGAATTATAGGAGCTTTTTTTGTAAAGCTAAAGGGATCAAAGTATCTGGAACAATTGGTAAGGTTTTTTTGGGGCAGGCACTGTATTTCAAAGGAAGTTGTAGATTCATTTTGTTAACCCACTGCTTCAAATGAGTTTGTCAGATCCAAATAGGGAGGGACAGGATTTTGGCTACTGAATTCCAGTTTGGCCACTAGTGCCCGGGCTAATTGGATAGATAGAGAGAACCCCCACGCAGCTGAATAAACTAGAAAAATCCTGATGTCCCACTGAGGTCAGCAGCACTAATTAGCATTCACAGACAGGAAATCTGTTTGAACCTGCCTGCCTTGTTTCCTGGCTTTGATCACATCCCAGATCATATGGGGAAATGATTCTGATGCTGTATCATGCCAGAAGCACGTGGTGGGATGCTCATGGGCTAGCCTGTCCACCCAGGACTTTTATAATCATTCTCAATTACCGGAGTTGCTGACATTTTGTTGTATGGAAGATACAAACCTAGAGGCCTTTTGGCTGCTCGACAGAACAAGTTTGACCCTTGCAGGGATACCTGTCTGCCTGGCTCTTAAGCTCTATGAAGCCCAAGAAGCCTGGTACTATTCTAGGAAGTCATGTGGAGAGTTCCAGCTCCCTCCAGTAGTATCAGAAACACACAGAAGCTACGAACCACCCCCATATTGGGGAATTCTGCAACGTTCTTCATTTCTTTATACGTTCTGACCACACACTCTGAATTTTCACGAAGCTTCTCCCTAGTGCCATGGAGAAATGCCTCTACTCCCTTCTCTGTGCTGCTCAGAAGCCCACCTGAGGTACAGGCTGCTGAATTCTGGTTTTGTTCACGCCCTCTGAAGGACTGCCCCATCTCTTAAGCCTTCTCTAGAGCTGGGTGACTGTTGTTAAAACAACAAATATATGTAAGTCCAATACTTTTTCGGTATTTTTGGGTAAATTAGTGGAGTAATACCTGAAAGCTTATAGTAGTGTTTTTCCTTTTTACCTGCTGGTCAATAGAACAATTTTGAAATTAAGAAATAAGAAAAGTTTTCACCCTTTGAAAGCTTCAAAAAAGTAAAGCAAAATTTTCCAGCATAATTTGAACATAAGCACCATGATATTTGTATTAGGAAAGTCCCCTCCACACAGTGCATCTGTAATAATACATTTTTTTAATGAAAGATGGTAAGTATTGGCCCTACAGTAGTAGTTTCTCAAAGTCCTATGCATAAATTATTATTTTAATAGGCAGTAGGCAAGCTATCACTTGCCTGTATGAAAGCTTTACCCTTCATTTTAACCTCAGAGAAAGAAAAATTCCTCTCAATTTCTTCTGCTCTGCAGAAAGCTCACGAAACAAACAGAAAATGCTGTGAATGTTCTACAACTTCAGGTAAATTTTCAACTGCAATAAAAAAAAAACAAACCCAAAGCAAAAAACAACTTCAGCTGCAAATCGACTAAGGTGAATAAGGAAACAAATCAAAAACAGTTAATAAAACTTCTGGCCTTGATGACACAATTGTTTTACACAGTGCTAAAAGAGTGTATCTCTCAAGTGTGTATAAAATGTTGCCAAATCACAGAATGGTATGCAGAAACGGGCAGGGACTTTATTGTATTGACACAACCAGTTTGAAGGCACTTGGCTGGATAATGAAGACCAAACATTCATCATGTGGAAATTACCTATTCCTATAAAGCACCTATTACCTAATCCTGCAAAGTACTTCAAGAAACACCTCAAAAGCAAGAAAAGAGAAACCTCTGAATCTAAGAACACTGGTTGCACCTGTTCTTTTGCATCCAGCCATGAAGAACATCCTTTTGTTCTGGCCTGACACTGCCTGGGTTGACTCTGTTGAATCTGCCAACAGAATAAGGTTTAGCAAATAGACTGGGGAAAAGAGAATTCAGTCTCAGCTGTTTGCAGTCATCTGAGAGCTTCTGGTGATCCATGCCACTCCGTGCTCGCTGCAAAATGTATACACCTTGGGGGAAAATATTAGTTATCTGGGCACAATAGCTAAACACTTTCCGGTAGAATAATCTGAATCACATATTTGTCTTAGTTTCCTCATGGAAGAAATAGAAAGCCCCCTTGCTCTGTGAAATCAACCATTAGTCAACTTATTATTATATTTTTAAAGGACATTCTCAGTAAACTGCAAGGATGCCAAGATTGCTGCTGTGCCCTAACGATATATGTGAGACCTCAATGTTGATACAGAGCTCAGAGTCATGAAGATTTCCTAGGAGAGAGCAGGAGCTCTAGAAAATCTACCACCACATTAGCAAAATTAGCAGTGTTGAGGGGAACTCTTCTTGGACTCATGACAACCAGTCTGACCCATGATAACTTGCAAAGTCATAACAGAGAGAAGTAAAATTTCACTGTGGACATTCCTCTTGAGTAAAGACCAAACCCCTGCCAAAAAAAACCCCAACCAAAACACACAGAAACCCAGACCAAATGGATGGCTGTTTCCTCCATTAGCATCAGGTCTTGCTCCTTTTGAACCACTGCCACTGCTGTATCAGAGAAGATTTGATACCAGGATATCAGGGCTGGGCTGGGTTAACCAAGCCATATAAGATGGAACAGTGAAAAACAGGAAAAGGGGGGGGGGGTGGCTGGAGTTGTACTACAAAAGAACATGAAATAGTTCTGAAATTACTCCCACTCAGGCTGCGCTTTCCTCTAACAGTCCCTGCGCATCCTCTAAGTTTGTTGGCAGTTAGCCAAACCTTTAGAGCCCTAAAGCCATCCTACTGTCAAACTATCTACAATTCTACATTTTGCTGAGAGGAGCATTTAACAGAGGAAGACATGGTCTGGTTGCCTGCAGTTCTTCCCATCAGCAGGCCCAGTGGATAGAAAGAGTCACTGTGGGAGCACTCCTGTAGCCCCCACCCATTTATGTTCCTTTGGCACATGCAGGCATATTCATGAGCTCTACATCCAAAACAGGTGAATTATTCTCAGCAGCACAACTAAATGTCAACTCTCTTTTCCTAGTGAAGGGCAGTGGTGGACAGGGTTGAGGGCAAGAGCACATTTGACACATAAAAGATAGGGGACAGATGTAACAGAAACATAAAAGGATGCTGTAGAACCAGGTTTCTTTCATCCCACAGCTGACAAGAGGTGGGATTTGCCTCTTTTCCCTCCCGGCAGTGACTCTGCCTTGGTGAAGGCAGCAGCAGGAGCAAGGCTCGTTTTCTGGGGCTATGGCACAGACTTGGGACTAGAGCTGATTTGTTCCTCAAGGCAATCTGCTGCCCTCAGCAGCTTCTGTGTTGCTAGAGCCTCAGGTCAGCTCTGTTCAAAACCTCCAGCAACCTTCTTTCAAGACAAACGCCTGCAGTCACAGGCAAAGGCTAAGTAAATTTGCTGTGCCCACAGAGGTAAGAGAGGATTTCTCCTGGGACACCTGGTGAGGACTCCAAACCATGGTGCCAAGCAGCACATATCTTGCAGTTACCTTCAGCAGACAGGATCGTTTCACCCCAAACACGGCTGAAAGTGAACAAAAAGTTGGGTTTTAAGGCACACCAAGGGTTCTCTCATTTGCCATTTTCACAATTCTCAAAGGGGTAAAAAATATAGTAGTTTCTCTTTGTTCACTCCAGTTGAAAGAAACCAGAAATCTAATTTTGATGCCACTGTCAACAGTCCAGTCTTGAGCTGGTAAATCTGGCTGATAATTGTCCTGGGGCTGGGACTTTTCTTTCTGCTCTTATTCTTCAAAGATAAGCTCCGCAGCTTTTCCCCTCTTCCTTGTGCATCACACCCAGGTAAATGAAATGCTGCACATCAGTCCCAGCTTGGACAGTGCTTTCCTTCCTCATCCATCCTCCACTCTCTCCAAATCACGTCATACTTTCTCCCATGCCCTCTCCTTCACCACCTGATCTTCCTTTGGGAATGAGCAGAATTACATACCTGTCTGCCTTAACTGTTTCCTAGGTTTCTGCTAGGAGAGATTTGGGAAGATGAAAGACAGGGAAAAGTGGTGCAGAAAATACACTGAACTGATATGTGAAGCTACACCGAACATGCCTCCTGCAATCTCCTCCTTCTGCTTTATCTCTTCTCCTTTGCAATCCTGTGGAAACCAGGAGGAAACCAGGAGGAAAAAAAAAACACTGCATGGCTGTCAGCTTCAAAGTAGGAGAAAAGAAAAATCCCTTCCTCTTTGAGTTGTGATTATATCTCAGGATAGATGACTTCCCACACTTCTCTGGGAGAATCCCTGGCTGCCCTTTTGTTCCTATGGGGCCACACAAACAGCTGAACAAACAGCAGTAGTATACGTGGAAAGACAGGATGATCCTCTCCCTCTTTCTCCAAGTTTCTCCATTTTTCTATCACCCTGCCTGCCTCCTCAGGAGGTTCCAGCTCCTCACCTTGGCACCTGGTGCCCAACAACTGTTATGCTCTACTCAAGGTGCCACCAAGTCCTGCAGTCCTGCCAGGACTGTTGTCCCTAGGCATGTGTGGGGGGAATCTCTGTGCTTTCAGCCACGTGTCCTTGCTGACATTTGGGTAAAACAGTGCTCAGCTCTTGCCAATCTCTAGTATTCATGACCACATGATGTTCCAAAACAAAGCATGAAGGAAGGGAAGAAGCCTGGATTATTTTTTAAACAGTGTATCTGGGAGCAGTCACTTAACTTCTTGGTTTGAGTTTTCAGCTGCAATAATTTTCAAGTCCTGTTCTACCTTTCCCTTCTCTTACTGCCTTATCCGTTTATCCTCCACCCCAAACATAAAGGCTAAGTATCCTCCATCTCAAACATAAAGGATAAGGATGATTGTTTTTCCCTTTGAAATCCGGGAATCTCTTTAATCCTGAATGTGAGACAATGGGAAACATACTAAGAGGTGAGAGGAGAGGCTTGGCAATGCAAGAAAGAATGCAATAAACCAGTTATTTCCTTTCCAATCATTAAACTCCACACCCTAGAGTTACTGGTCTTTATGGCAGCCTGGTCAAATAGAAAAAGACACAGAAAAGCAGAGGAGAAAAGTTCTGTGTTTCCAAACTGATGCATGGACAAGGTGCCAAATGATTGCATTTCATTCATTTGCCACAAACTGGGTTAGCTTTGAGCTTGAAGGAGAGAGAGTAGCAGGTTTTTAAGTACTGCTTCTGGGTCTGGCACCAACATTTCTGTTGCCATAATGAGTCAGACATCAGAGGCAATACACATGAAAGGATGCAGGCCAGTGCCTGGGCAAACAGAAGTGAGAAAGCAGGATTGAAAAATAAGTTCACACATCAGGGACGAAGGACTCCATCCTCACAAAACTTTTTAAATTATAACCTCAATTTCCTTTATTTCATCAAATAAATCCATTTCAAAATAAACCCACTACCACCACCACCACCACAAAAGCCCCTTTAGAATTCTGGGCAAGGTTAATCTGCCAGAGGCAGAGTTTGTTCTGTTAATTGCCATTTGCCATGTACCAATGCCACAGTCCCCAAATGCTCTTGCACATTTCCCATCAGGCAAGCACACACACGATTAAGAACATTTGAGCAGTCATCCTTAGAACTGTGAAAAACATTAATCCTTAAATGAAGGGAAATCAGTCTTCTGAGCCACAGAAACCATGGCCTCAGATGCTCCTTCCCTTTGCCTTTAGCCAGGGCTCCTGAAAGGCTGTTGGATGATTAGGGGTAGATAACTGGCTCTGGGGACAGACTATGGGGTGGAAAGTGCATTGATGGAAAACATTTAAAACTCTGATTTGCACCCTTATTTGGGGGTTTCACTGGGAACTCAGAGCAGTCCAGAGACACATATTTGGCTCTTTTCAGCTGTCAAGTAACTCCCTCAATTGCTCTCTTATGCCTCACATTTCCATTGTCTTTTCTTCCTCCTTTTTATTTTCAGACCATCCCTTCTTCTGTGCCCCCTCTTTCAACTTACTGTATCATCATGACCTGGAGAATTGATATGCATTACTTGGTGCTCTTCTTTACTATTCCTTGTTCTCTCCAACACTTTATCAAACATAATTGTCACAAAGAAAATATTTGTTACAAGAAGTTTCAGTGATCTGTACAAAATAGTCAACTACAGAACTCTAAAAGTTCTCCCATGTCCCCTCCTGTCCTCTGTTACTAGGCTTCCTTTACTGTATCAGGACTTGTCTGTTGGCAGTTTTACTAATGTGACTGATTAATGGGGAAGTTTTCATTTTATTTTGACCAACAACTGGACTTATAGAGTCTCACCACTGCTAGCACAGTTGCATTGATGTGAAGATACAAGTGGGCAGCACCTCTTTGATCTTGGTTAGATCACGGAAACTGCCTTCCATCTCGGGAATCAGAGATGCAAAATTTTGCCTTGCAAAATTGTGTGACGTGAAGAACCTCTTCTAAAGCAGACAGAATTCAATAACCATGTCTATAACCCTCTGGTACCACCGTTGCCAGAGCGCTAAATAGTGTTGATGCGATACAAGCCAAAATAGTGAGGTCACTGCTCCAATAGGAACATAGTAACGAGGTCCAATATCCACAAAGAACTTGCACTCACATGTTACTGTTCTGGAGTCAGTTAATGATTAACATGGATTAACTCCTTGTGCCTTATGGACATAACATCAGGGTTTCTCAAAAATTCAGGGATACACAGATACACTGTAGGGATTTTGGAACAGATTATATTCTTTAAGATTACATAGTGTTGGAAAGCAAAGATCTTACAGAATATTAAAAACGTGCTGAATTCTTGACTCTGCTGCCAAGAACCAGCCATCAGTTTATGTGTAGTGCCTTGGTATTTCAGGCCATGCCTGCTTTGTGTGATCCCACGCACGTGCTGAAAATAAAGAGAATGTGATAAGGCAGCAGAAACATGATTAAGCTTTGATCTGAAAAGGGATCCTGACTCCCTTATGTTACTGAGAGTTTGTGGGCACCGAAGAGAATATGGTAAGTTTGCTCAGCAAACTAGAGGTATGACATTAATACAAGTTACCCAACACTAGAATCTTCCACACAGCCACAGCTACAACAAAATTGTTTCCCCACTAATTAGCTTAAAGCCAGCATGGCTATGTTGCTTCTCCTACTGCCACATTTTCTTTTGTGCTTAATGATCTAATCACATCCTCCTTTTTCTACAGGGCCTTTGCCTCATTCAGTGCCCAGGATGGATGCGACTCATTGAATAGGCATCTGCAGTCCGACAGTTTGTCTCAGATTCGCCTGGAGCTGAAGATACATCCTTTGATTATATCCCTGGCTCTGCTGCAAAGTTTCTGTGTTAGGGTACTGGACTAGTCACTTAAGCCAGACAAAGTGGGCCCCAAAACCCTCTTTTTTTTTTTGCTGTGGGTGTCTGACTGTAATGACTTGAGATCTCATTTGTGAAAAGGGCTAAGTGCTCATTATATGCAACTGGGGCAGAATGCTGCAAAATGCTAAGTGCTCTGAAAAAGATAGACACTCAGAGGTTCAAAATTAAAATTAGTAAGAAAGTGTCATCCATGATCTTCCTGGAGTTCCTTTCCTGTATCCGTGTATGTTATGCCCAGCATAGGGACAGCGTGACAGTAACAAGCACCTATCTGGGAAATGATAGTTTTGAGGTTTCAAATCCCCATTAGGACAAAAGGAAAACCGCCGTTCTCAGGTCTGAAGGATGATGCTCTCTCTCTCACAGGTTCCAGGTGGTTAGGCTCTCCTACATAGTTGCTCAAATCAGCAGACTTTTGGTATTTGTAGGTCATTTGTCCACTCAGTTTAACCAAGAAGGCTTTGCCCTTCATGATTTAATCAAAACTGAAAAATTCCAGCAAAAAGCTTCCATTTTGACAGACCTTTTCTTGTCAGACAACTGCTTTGTATATATTTCCTGTCTGAGCTGCTGAGACTGTGGCAGGACTCTGGGATAAGTGTGCCAGTCCCGCTGTACAAGTTTCTGTTTGCAAGGGTTGTTGCTCTGGGAGAAGTCAAACTAGGTTTGCAAAGGCACGTCTGAAGTTCAGATGAACTCTTCTGCATCAGAAGAGAGTTCACCTGTCCTTCAAGGTGGATGTCCAAGGGCAGCAAGGAGCATCCCAAGCAGCCCTCTTTAGTAGGCACTACAAAAGCAGGTGTAACCAAAGCTGTTCCAAGGAGAGGAGACACTCCTCTCATCCCTCTTGGACTCCAGCCAGGTGTTTCTATATCCTTTTCCAGCAAACCTTCCCACCTTTAGAAGACAACAAAATTTAGGCAAGACTTTTAAAAGAGATGGAAAGTTTCAGGAGGCTGTGGCAGCAACTGCAGCCTTTGCTGTCTGGGTTCTGTGCACATCACTTCTAGCAGGGATCAGTGCAGCCTGGCATTTAAACAATATTACCGTGGGAGTGGTTCTTTTCTGCAGCATGCTACAGTTTCTTGTGCAGTGTCAAATTTGGTATCATTTTGACATCTGCTCTGTGGCACTCATCCATCTGTTGTAACTGAGTAGGTGTTGGGTGGGGTTGGCGGGAGAGACTTGTTTAAGTGTTTGTTTTCATCCTGTAGAGGAACGGCAGAGCCAGATCAGTAATTAATTAAATACTCATCTTTAAAAAGAAAAAAAAGTGTGTGCTAATATTCTAAAGAAATGGTGAATAAGGCAGCTGGCACTTCTCACTGCTGAAATGTGGGGACATTGTTCCCGTTTCTGCTTGGTTCCATTTGTTTTAGGATGCCTTCTTCATTGGGCTGGCACTCTGGTTTCTATTCCTGACTCAGCCAATTGCCTCCTGGCTGAATTTCGATAGGTCACTCCATCTTTTGTGGAGCAGTTTCCTTCTCTGGAAAACGCATCCAAAGTAAAACACCTCTCTTTTTATAAACTTTGAAATCTGCTGATAAAAAATGCAACGAGAGATGGCCATTATCATTACTACCATTATATTAATTTGTGGTTATTCTATTCAAATAATCATAGTTTTAAATTAACCTTTGCTGTCATCTGCTCATAGAAAAAGAGAGGATCTGAGCACAGTGGAAACAAGTCCACAACTTCTATGGCTGACTTTCTGTGTCTTTTGGGAACTTGTTTCTCTCATTTCACTCAGAATAGAGCAGAAAAGTACTTCTCCCTGCTCATGACATTCCCACCATTCACAAATGCATGGTGCACCAAGCAACCGTTTCCCTCCCTGTGAGTGACTAGGGAATGTTCCACCTGCTTTGTTTTAAACTTCTGAACAGACCTTGGTATTCATTTCTTTGCCTTAGGACAGTGACTCCTGCTGTTCTGCTTGCTGGTCTATGGAGATGTAGTTGTGCTTTCCATTTAGCAATCAGTTTTACCCTGCCCTGTGATCAGTTTATGGATTGAAGAAGTTACTGATAGCACTTAATAATGCCTTCAGCAGAACATCTATTTGCAAATGTACTAGATAATCAAAGAAACAGGGAAACTCCCTATGCATAGCTAAATATAGTAATTTTTGTCCAGTGTGTCTAATCCTGTGAGGTTCTGACCATCTCCACGAAACCCTGGCACAGGCAGGGATGCTCGGAGCAGCTTGCAAATTGCTATTTTGTGACTGGCAGACATGAATGCCAAATTCATTAATACCCAGAATATATTTAAAGATGTGCACCGAGCTATGGAGATTACACAGCCTGCCCTTGTGAACGGAAAACTGCGTGATGTGGCTTTTCTCTTTCCTCCTTCCCCTTCTCGTGTACACACAGCAAGAGGTGTTAGCCTAGG
Organism: Rhagologus leucostigma; assembly: GCA_013397725.1. Lineage (NCBI taxonomy): Eukaryota > Metazoa > Chordata > Aves > Passeriformes > Rhagologus > Rhagologus leucostigma. The sequence continues at coordinate 983,351 of VZTD01004941.1, read as the reverse complement.
AGTCTCTGTAAAGGAGCTTGTGGAAGCTCACTGGATAATGAATGCTTTGTATTTTTTGGTGGCGTCCGTCAAGCCTGGCATCTCGGCACTCTCAGAGCTCAGCAATTTTGCACCTCAGATTATCACTCCTATTATAAAAAACAAAAGTCAGATCCTGGGCTTTCAAATGCAGTTTCTTCTAAAATAACTCTGTTAGAGAAGATCAGAAGCATCCACTGGGGACACTGATTAAGAAGAACAAAACGGAACCTCCTTTTTTGTTTGTTTGGTTGTTGTTTTTGTTTTTCTTTTTGTTTTAGATAAATAACAAAAAAATTCAGTGTTGGTAATATCACCCTGAAGATATCTGCCATTTTACCTGTATTGTTACTCTTTACTGCCAGGGAAAGGTGGAGGAATTAAATGGATCTTATTTGTAGATCAGGTTAGGCAGAGAAGTTTCATATGATTATTTCTTAGCTTGCAGACTAAAGCATGTACTGCATGTTGGAACAAAATTCATCTTCCGTTTCTCTACTGAGATTTGTGTCATAATAAACTTTAAGTTTCTTCCCTAAATTATTTCCCTCTCTGTAATTTCCTCTGGTGACTCCTGGACCCTGAAATGCCACTAGCTGCAAAATTAGATAGGAGTATTTTGAACTGCAGTCATTCACAAGAAATTCATAATCCTGACATCCCACAAATGCTGTATTTGGTGTGAGATGAAAGGAACTTATTCACTGCTTTAATCATGTCCTATTCATTTCTATAAACTAGGATTTCTCTTTATTCAAGCATCTCTCCATTTCTTTCTTGCTCGCTGTAGGACTGACAAAATTTCAAATAACTCATAACAAACTGAACACTTTTTGCAGCAGAACACGATCATTGACGGAGAAAGGGAAGGAAAATGCACACGAGCAGTGAAAGGAACCTTTGGGTTACAAAATTTATTAATTTTTATAGAAAAAAAATCAAGGGTCCAGTAGAGCTCTACTTAAAAATGGATCACAGCTTCGTCGTAAGGCGCTAAGTCCCATTTTTGTACAGTCTTCTCTTCTGTCTCTCTCCCGAGGACCAACCCCAGGTGAACCTCACTGTGCCAGCCCATGCTGAGCTGAATGATATTGGCTGCCAGTTAGAGAATCTTCAAACCATAGAATAGTTTGGGTTGGAAGGGACCATTAAAGGTCTCTAGTTCATCCTGCACCAGGCAGTTTCCACTTAGTATCAAAATATAACTCCTCTTATCAGCTTTAGACCTTCTGGCTTCATGTTTCCTTTTGAATTTCTGATCTTTGTGAGATCATTGCCCTGGCTGGTTCAGTATGCAAAGGCAGGGAAATAAACATGGAAATAGGCAGGAGTGACGCTGCAGCCAGTTCTAGGCAAGAATTTAGAAAAGCTGAGTCTTCCAGGAAAAACACTGGTTTCTTTGTTACAAACTAACACTGCTACACAAAAATTTTCCTAATATTGTGGAAGAGTAAAATGAAAGATATAATTTATTTTCCCAACTGTATTCATTATATAATTTACTTTTATGATATGCTCTGTCTCCTCTCTTAACAAACCAGCTCTTTTGGTGCATTTTGGGTCCGTTCTGCGTTTAACTCCTGTTCAACAGGGTGACCAGAGCAGTTCACTGGGGTGAGCTGGCAGTACCCCAGCAGAGGGTGAGGGGCCTGGCTGCACTAGGGGAGCCCCCTCTCACTGCCCTCCAGGTTCTGGTCTGCCTGGAGCCTCTGCAGCTCTGCCTTCACGCGACCAAGCACCACAGTCTGCCCCTTCCACTGCTGCCCTGCTCTTACACGACAAAGAAAATCAGAGGGTTTAAGAGGTTTTTTATAACCTGAGAGTGTTTTCAGAGAACACAAGATACATCCTCTCATATTTGGCACTTTCCGTGTTGGCAAAGCAATACAATTTATGCCATCTTCCTCTTCATGTCAGTTTATTTGGGTGCCCAAGTTTTTCAGAGTCATCTCGCCCTGGGTGACCAAGGGGCCAGATAATTTTCCCAATGTTGTTACGTTTATATGTTCCAACTTACTGTTCTGATAATTCATCAAAGGATTCTACTGTCTTCTTTGCCAATCTTTCATTCTTCATTCCTGCAACACTTGTTTTCTTCTGCTAAACAGATCCCGGGCAGTATTTCACATCTCACTTCATGATTACTAGATTTTCTTAACAACATCTTCTGAGATAAATTATCAAAGACTTTCTGAAGTTTCCTTAAAAATTTATATTAAATGGTTCTGCATAATCCACGGCTTCATTGAGATCTTCAGGATTTTTTTAGGAAGTTATAAAAGGCATGTTTCACTGTTACTGGATCAGCCATGCTTAGCATTAAGCAGATTTTGTAATTTGCTAACTTATATTTCAACATTTCTTTCTTTTTCATTTGGCTGAGATGATCTTGATTTTAAAGTAAAATACATGGAATGTTCCATTGCTTTGGTATAACAGAATAGCCTGTTTTTAAGGGAAACTTGCATGATTTTGTTAACAGCTATCAGTCTTGATTGATGCCATCTGCTCTGGGAGGTTTGTTACTTTAGCATGTCAATCCTGCAGTTTCTCTTCTGATACCTCAGTGTTTGACAGGCACCCATCTACAGTAATTAAATAGAATATGTAGAGAGTGACTGTATTTTCAATTGGTAAAGACTGATGCGAGGATATAACGTAGTCTCTATAATTGTATCTTGTCATTTTTAACTGCCTCTTTGATCCAGCAAATTCACTAATTCTCTTTCAGATATTTAAGTTTCTTGTTTGTTTGTAGAAATGTGTCTCTTTGCATTTGAAATATCCTCTCAGCCCTCCTGTTTCCCATCTTTCATTCTCCCTTGCCAGTTTACGTTCCTGTCTTTTGGGTTAGCCAGGGCTAGATTTCCTTTTCCTGAAGGTTACCTGTTTGGTTCATCATACTGTGTTTGTTTTTTCTTGCCTTCCTGCTTCCTCTTTGGTTTCGGGGTATGCATACCTTCTGTGATGCAATTATGGTATGCTTAAGTAGTTCCATGTTGAGGGTAAAGATTGTAATGCCTTCACTTCTGACTCGTTCTCTGCACTTCTTTCCAACCCTCTCCTCCCTCCAAATGCAAGAAATTTAAAGGATTATATTTTAACTGCAGTGCAGTTCAAGTGTTACATTGTTATTAGGCTTCCATCTGCACCCTGGGAGGCTTTATACGATGTTTTGTATTTCTTGTGTTTCACCAGGGTGAGGAGGTATTTGTGTATTAGCTTCTTTATTTAAGACTGGCCCAGACCCAAGTCTCTGCACTTCTAGAAACTGCATGAAGTGCAGCCGTGACACAAATAAGCAGCAAATGCAATTTCAAATAAAGGTCGTCCCAAGGCGCTTTGAAGGGAAATGATAAATTCAGATTGGTCAGACCATTTGATGCTGGAGCAGGCTTCAGTAAGTTCAAGGGCACCAGCAGGGTTTTGGAAAAAAGCTGGGTGTGTTATCAGGCTGGTGCTCTCTAGAAACGGAAGAGTTGCTTTGGTTTTTTTACACCATGCTCCTGTTTAACCATGTTTGCTAAGCAAGAAACTGGGAAAAAGAGTAAGAAAATTCCTGGTTTAAGACCAAGAGACACACATGCTTTGTTTTAGCATCTCTCTGCCATGGTAGGACAAACTGCTTTAATCAGTTTCAAAAACCACGCACAGCTCTGGAACCCAGAGGAAAAATTTAGGCATTTAAAGGAAAATGCCCAGAGCACTGAGAAGGGGAGGAAAGAGAGGATCAGGGAGGAAAGAAGTGACTTCTTGCCTTCTGCTCCCACACTGACAGGAGGAATATGATCTGTACAGGAAGTAAAAATTAGGGAAGGGTCAGGCAAAGCCCTGAATACAAACAAGTGGTTTGCATATAGAGCCTGGCTGTGAATGACACCAGATCACCGGACTGCGAAGATGCAACCAAATCCACACAGTTCCACCCGAGAGTGGGGGACCTGGGAGGGTTTCAAATGTGGATGCCTGATCCAGTCCCATCCCTGTTCCCTTCCCTGCGAGTCAGCATGGCAGCCAGGCGGGAGCTGTGCACCCTTCAAGTCACATCGCCAGTTTGGGCACCTCGGGAGCACAGCAGGGCATAAGTGCCACCGCACACGGTGAAGGCCACTTCAGCAAGAGTGTCATCGACTTCAGCACGGTGGGGTGGGGTCTGTTTGGCTAACTGAAGTCAATGGGAAAGGTCTCCTTCCTGATGCAAATGCAGGACTGACACCTTCATAGAGAAGAAGCAGCAATCTCCAGCTTTATATTAAGTTCTCTGTGGCCATGGCAGTACGACAACATTACATTCACTCAGATTCAGCTTTGAAAGGAGTTGCATAAAAGAAAATAATAGCACCACCATACTTTTTAGGAGAAAATTAAAGAGGAAAATTTTTTTTGAAACTGACCCTTGGCAGCCTGTTTAAAAGAGCTTGAAACTATCTGAACTACACAAGCAAAAAAAAAGGAAAGAAAAACATGCCCACAAGGGCTGAAAAATCACTTCAGTAATAGATGGCTTTTAACTTTACATCAGAAAATGTTTGGCAGGCATAATTTTAAAGTGTTAGGAAAATGTGTGTGATGACTGCTTGGGTGAAAGAGCAAATGTAGTCCACAGTGAGATTTATCAAATGTTCACATAAGCAATCAGAATCTGGCAGGGCCAGCTGCCCGTGGAGAGGGGCAAAGAGGATCACAGCTCTAAACTTTGAAAATTTAATGAGGCCCACTGATTTCTCACAGGAAAATTTTTTTTGAGCACGTTCATGTGTCATGGGAATGTTAGTGAGCAGAAGGCTATGACAAAATGCCAGCTATAAGGCATAAGGGAAACAAAGCGCTCCAAACCCCACCAAAATCCAAACCAACCTTTTTCCTTTTTAAAGCTGCAAAGATTCTTGATGTCCAACACCCCTGAGCATCCTGTGTTATCCTTAATCACACAAACAAGCCTATTGACCTGACTGGGGTTATCAGGAAAGTCTTCCAGGACTGGCCCCTTTTTAGAGAGACCAGAAGAGCACCAAATTTCCTGGGGCTTGCACAAGAATATGTACAGAGGCTTGAGCTCCAGCAGAAGGAGCAGACAGACAGTGCCGTCTGGGGGATTCATGAAAGCAGCAGCTGACTATCTGCTTACAAAGGGAAAGAGGAACATCAAGGAAAAAAAAAAAAGACCTACAGGGCTAGGAGGATAACAAGCAGACAAAAAAAATGCAGTTTAAAAAAGAATGTAGTTTTCCTTAGTTTTATGCTACAAATATCTAAGCAGCTTACTTTCGCTATTCTTCTGGAGTAGCATCCTATCAAAGTGTATTTTTGCAGCATCTTTTGTGGCACAAGAAGTTTTGAAAAGGAAGATTTTATAGTTCAGACACCTCATAGATCTCTTCTCCCACTGCTTGACACATGACCTTTTTGCAGCAAGCGATGACACTTGGGAAGGTGTGTGCTTGGGAGATTCCTTGGCGGGTAGGGCTGTGACAGCCACGTACACTCAGCCAGACTGCTCCTGCCTCCCGTGTGCCAGAAATGAGGCACCAAATGACACACCCAGGCAGTAAGGCGCCCCAGACCTGACGTGGGCTTTTGGAGAGTGATAGAGGTGCTAGAAATATGTAACAGCCAGGCCTCGCTGAAAACGTCAGAGGAGGCAACCAGATGGGAGAGTCTTATGCTCCTTGCAAGAGTCTTGACAGGGTGTGAATAATTAGCGTAGACTGGAGACAAGCCAGCAATACCTTAGTCTTGATCCCACATGTGGGAAGTATGAGTGGGAGAAAGGGTACCTAGCGTCCCCCAGGAGCGGGCTGTGTCCTACATGTAAAAAAGTCAGAGTTCGATCCTGGTTTTCACTTTCATCAGGACTGTGCTGACTTTCCAAGTCCCCAAGGATACATGAAAGTCCTGTGTCTGTTTGGCCCAAATTGTTAGTAACTCATACTTTCCATATGAAGTTCATCATAAAATAACAAAAAGAAATTACTTAATTGAATATGTTTGGAACGTAATATCAGAGGAGTGTAACAAATAGGAAACAGTCAAGCACCACACAACCAAAGAGTTAGGGAGAAGTTACAAATTTCAACACACATGCAGCTGCCTTGTGGAAAAACAATCAAAACTACTACATTTAATATGGCTATGCATCTAGAATAATTTCCATCCAGACATGGAGAAACACTTAACATATTTCGCTTTAGATTTCCCTGTTATATTTTCTGGAACTAAAAGGGAAGTTGTGAAACTCTGCAGCCAAGTGATTAACCCAAGGTCATTGGGCAGGAGATCTGGAAGAAGAACTTTGGAGTCCTGGTGATATACTTTAACCACAAGACCATCCTTCAGTCTCTTTCACGCTGATGACTTTGGAACTAGCTTTAAAAGATCCAGTGAGAAGCAAGATGGGAGTGATAGATAGCTACACTATATAGCCAAAGGCAACAAAAAAGATTAGAGACATGTGGGGGTATTTCTAAACAAAAAGATTAAAACCAGAACTATTTCATTTGGAAAGGAAAACAGTAAAAGATGATGAAATTGAGGTATATAAAATAATGAATGGTGTGAAGGAGAAATCAGATGCCCTTCATAAAACAAGAGGGCACTTAACGGAATTTAAAAAGGCATTAGCTTATAAATGAATAAGGATATCGCTCTACAGCTTATCTCTCAGCAACCTCTGGAACTCTTAGTTGCAGGACATTGATGCAAGTACTTCAAGAAGACTAAAGAAAAAAGGAAAGACTATATGCAGCCAGTAATAAATACAGATTTTTGAGTTAAAGAAAACGCTTCTTCAAAGCCACAGTTTTCCCTGAAAGAACTACCTCTCTCCCTGAGAAAGAGCTAACTGTTTTATTTGTGACCAGAGTTCTTCCCAAACAGGAACACTCCTGCCTACTGGTTTCTCAGGAAGTCTCTTCCTTGAAACAGCATTAACAGCCTTAGAAATTCAGTTTTCTGCTAATAGCAAAAATCATGTCCTCATTTTGCCTCCAGGAATTCCAAGCTATTTTTGTACCACAGAGACCACTGTAAGGCAAAGCTGGAGGATATGGAAGGTTGCACTTTCTCATTTTGTCCCTCAGCTCACATCTGCAGCCACCTTGAATTCCACTTTCATCTTTCCCCTTTCTCCAGAGCCAAGCTGCAGATCCATGTAAGATTCCACCTGGATCTCGTCAATTACTATGTCTTGAATGTCTAGAATAAACCCACTGGCCTTTTGTTTGTCGACACAGAATCGAGCCCTACCTGCCCAGCTCTCCCTTTTGACTCTTCGAATTCCCTCGTTGGACTTTCACCAGTCTTCAAGGCTCTCCCTAACTTCCTTGCATCTGTGAGCCCCCTTTGATAATCAGGCTGTAAATTGTCCTCTGCCGATTTAGTCAGCTCTTTTCTCATTTCCTCCTGTAATGGTCTTCATGCCTTCACCTACAGCCGCCAGCTGGGACAGCTGCCCTGACATCACTACAGGCCCTCTCCCAAACAGATGTCAAGCCTGTCAAACCCCTTTCCTGCCATCCCACTTAGAGCAGAGCAGCTGCTACAGACAAACGGTGTCAAACCCGCCTGTTACTGGCAAGCCAGGAATGTCTGTTTACCTTGTGTGAGTGGTCCTTAGCGCATGGATTATCTCTCTCCGGCGTTTAGAAAAGATTTGGTGTAATGGGTACATAATGGGCTACAGAAACGATAACGATCTGTGAATTATTCAGCACTGGTCCCCTGTGCTGAACGGATGGCCCATCAATCTCTCTGAGGGCAACTTAACCTCTAGGTGAGTCTTGCCCTGTTTAGAAAGCAGCACATCTTGGGGAGACGCGCATCGGTATTTTAGCTAGAGACCCCCATTTCATTCCATTCCCTGGATCCTGGCGAACCGGGCGCTCCTCTCTCCTTCCCCTGACAGCTCTGCGATCGTGCTGATGGACCTGTACTCCCTTTTTAAGCTGCGATACGCATCTCTTCCATCTAATGCCACCGCCAAGTTCTGTTCACAGAGGGAAATAAAGCTGTTTTAAGGCAAAGTGCTCTTAGGAAGTAAACCTTCAGCTACTTTGGCAGCCCCTGGATTCTTTGATTTCCAACAGTTATCTGGAATTATACTCAACGTCTGCCGCTCCTCTCCTCTCTTCTCCCCGCTCTCCTGGCAACATTGACAGCAGGAGCTATTATTAATTACTTGTTAGATACTTGCAGTGCTCTGCTGCAGCAGGTGAGATGTTCCTGACCCACCAGGATTTACAGAGTGGGCATACAAGCAAATTAGCGTGCTGAAAGTTGACTGGGTGACTGGATGATCGAGAGGATGTTTTTAAGTTATGTTTGTAAGAAAGTGACGAAAAGAGAAGAGGGCTTTTTGCTCATGTTTCTTTTACTAAATCTCCTCTCTCCATCTTATAGAATGTGTTGAAAATAAAGTGAATACCACTAAATAAGGAAAACTGTAAGCATTAAAGGTCTAACTTGGAAAAAATGAGGAACTATAGAAAGAGAAATAGTTTTGCAGCTAGAATGAAAATAAACTAAGGATCCTATGTGAAGAGCAAATCAGAAATTCCTCTCACTGACAAAACTTAAGCAAAAATTTCACTGATCTAAAGAACAGATATTGATTTTTTTCTGTGAAAAATTCAGGGCTTTTAAAAAAAATTTTTCTGTCAGTTGGTCTTTTTCAAATTTCTATCTAAAGAATATACAAAATAAACAGCGGTTTTTGGGTATGGAAATCAATTTTTGACCTATATATATACACATACATACATACATGTACCCATATATATGTGTGTGTGTGTCTGTGTGTATTCTTCAAAAAAGCTAGCTATTTTGTCCACTGACAGAAATGTTGATGAAAAAACTTAGTCAGTCATTGCTTATTGGTCACAACTACGGTCACTGAGGTACCTTTTTGGAAATATTCTCCAAGCAGCTCAGGCTTTAAAGGCATGCACAAAACAGAGTACTTCCAAATTTAAGGTCTCACTTTCAATGCTGCATCTTCTAGATAACGTATCAGAAAGTGTTCTGGGAAACTATTGCCTAAGCAGGTCCAGTTTATACCCATGTTTATTGTCATTAAGCTTGAACAGCTACTTCTCTTTTCTCTGGAATTCATTACCTGTGTGACTTTACAGGGAATTGTCATATCACTTTCCAGACTACACAGTGCTAACAAGGCAAGCCTCTTCTAATCTCCTCGCAAAAGACAGACCGTCCATTCCCCAATCATCCTTCTAGTTGTAATTCCAGCTTAAGCTCACCTTCCTCAAGATGAATGCTCGGAGATGCACACTGTGCTTTAGATTAAGTTTCACTCATACTTATGCAGAAATACTAACATTTCCTCACATCTGCTGGACATACCTCGCCTCAGACAACCTCCCATCATTTCTGCCTGACCAAATCATGATGTGGCTTCAGAGTTCATCTTGTAAGAACTAAAAGTTGACAGGTGAGGTCTCACCCAGTCTAGTACAGCAGTAGGAGATAGTTTTTTTCGGACACCAGCAGCCTGTTAGATAGAGGCATCCACCATCACAGAGTCAGAAGTGGGGTGCACATGCCTGAGCCTCTGTAGTACCAGTTACAGCCCGGCATGTTGGCTGTCCTGCAAATCATCCTGAATTACGCCAGGGAAGATAAGGGAAAACCCATAGATGCCTATACTGAACCTGAGGCCTGAGGCAGAACTGAGTCATTAATGCCGGCTGAAGGGGAACAACCACAGCTGCAAAGGTCTTGTTTGAGAATGAGAAGCAGAAAGAGCCATTAACCTGTGTGAGACAGAACTCCTTTCCCTATCATCTTTGAGCTACCCTGCTGTTCAGAGGTGTTTTCTCAGTTTTAGGCTTTTTTAAAGGCTGTTCCTTATCCATGAGTGCACTTGGCAAGGAAGACCAGTTGAGTAAAAGCCACTAAACAATTTGTAAGGACGAGCTGTCCTTTGCCCCAGCAAGCACTCCTAAGCTTTGTATCCCTCACCCGTAGACTTCGGCTGCGTACAAACCACCTGCAAAGCCGCGTCTGCACAAACCTGCCAACCACATCAAACCCTACCTTCCATCGCCAGTGGGGGTAGGCAGCCAGAGGAGGAGCTATCAGGAAAAGCTTATCAGGTGAACCAGTCACTTCATAAACACGGGATTACAGCTGAGCTTTCTACAGCATCAGCTTTGGCTCATTTGGATATGGGATGTTGTTCATTTGATTTCTGGATTAAAAGCATGATTAAAATACACATGAGAGAACCCAAGATTATTAAAGACACAAAATACATCATCAATATGGAATGTGCTAATGGCTTTCACTTCAAGATTTTTTTTGAAGGTGTGATCAGCTAGGAAGATAGCAGCTAGTCCCATCTCCTGCCCATAGACATTCTCTAAACATATATATTCAACTTAATTTACCAAAAAAGTAGAGAAAGAAGAGATCTCTGCCTGCACAAGTAGAAAAGGTGGGCAAAATAAAAATGAAGGTGTGCATTTTATATTTGTCTCCTTCTAAAATCAACCTTCTCTCTTTAAGAAAGAACAGTATTCTGTGGAAAGTGGGACAACAGAAATCTGTATTTTAACACAGAAAAACAAATTAATGCTTTGTGAAACAACACAGAAGTCAATGGCACTACACCAGAGATGAATTTTACCCAGGCTGTAAAAAGAAAACATAAATGCAACACAGACCAGCAGAAAAAATTCCATTTAGAGTAAGAATTATGTTTCTGTCAGAAAAAAACCAACAACTAACTAAATTTATTTCCTGGAAGGAGATCCAACTTGGCTCCACCGCAACAGCGTAAAAGGATCCAAAATAAGTAACAGCAGGCATCTCCGCTAGAATTTGCTTCTGATCAACATTATTTTTCCTCTGGTACAAGAGAAGAGTTGAACACGTACTGCAAGTGAGGCACAGTAGGTTACTGCACAGAACATGAGAAAGGAGGCTAAAGCTCTGGCATTTAAAACTCTGCTCAGCCAGAGAGCCAGTACAAGGTCTTAAACAAACCACACGCACTCTGTGGAGCAAATTGCCACCTAAATGGAATGGGTGGGAATTTCTATTTCAGACATATAAGTTCAAATTGGAGGGGGAGAGGGGGCAGAATAGTCTTAATTACACCCATGTTCTACGCCTGCTTCCCCACACATGAAGATGTGAGGTCAGACCCTCACTGCAGGGATGTCAGCAACGCTGAGGGACTGTCAGCTCCCTGGAGTACCAGCATCTTACTAAATCCATCTGATGACATGAAAGCAGGAACTTTATATTATGCTTTAGTGGTGGCAGTTTGTATATACCAGCACACATTAATAAATGAAGAGTAAAGCACCCTAACCACAATCCGTGCATCTGTGTCTGTTTTATGGTATCCTGAAAATATTTCTAAAGTAGTTGGAATACAGAAAGCAGATATTATCATTCCTTCCCAGCTGGGCTCATGTGAAATGCTATCTGACTGTGACTGGCAGATTTGGTATCTTGTTAATTGTGAGAGACCCCGCTTAGAATAAATGTACAAACATTTGTTATGATCAGTGAATATTTCCCTTCACATCACATTTTCTCCATACAGAAACTTACCATAATCCAATAAAGAGCCGATGTGTGCAAGTCTTCTATATGCAGCCTTTCCACTATGCAGGGGAAAGCCTGGCTTTTTTTGCATACAATGTTCATGCAATTTTTCATTTCTGCCTGAGTGAGATCTGCAATGAATGGAAGTTTTCCTCATGCAAAATCATTTGTTCTCAGGCTGTTCCAACATAAAACTAAAGGTTTCATTCAGAGACATCTAGTAAGAAATGCTTCTCAGAATCCAGTAACAAAACTGCACTAGACATGAGGAAATCGTTCATTAAAAAAAAACACAATACCAAAACCCAACTAGGGAACTACGCTGAGGTGACAAATGAAATTGTAATGGGGAAAAAAATAAGAATAATCAAAAGCCAGTGGAGTCCTAAAGTTTCACAGTAATTTGTCTTTCAAAAAGTTGACATACACCAAATACTCCCCCTAAAATCTTGCATCTAATTCACTCATGGTCAAAATGGAATTTACATTAAGTCAATGTTTCTAAGGGACAGAGCAACACATAAGGTTCAAACTTGACTGAAATCCAGAAGAATTCCACTGAAATCAATGGTTACAGCAGTGCAAATCAGCAAGAGATCTAAATCTGTCCTAGCTGATTCCAGATCTATCTTTTATTTGCTATATGGCTTCAGGCAAGTCAGTGACCTTCTTTTTATTTCTCAGTTTCTCCATCCGTAAAATGGTGATAATATTGTTGTAATACATGAAGATTGGGGGACTAATTAGTTCTCTAACACGGCCTGGATATGGAAATTTCTGGGGATCAATCATTTTTAGTCACCTCCATCATCTTTATTGACTCTTTATAATCTTAATACTCGGCTTTTTGCTTGCTTGTGTGTTTCTCTTTTAAAAACCACAAGCCATAGCCTGGTATGCTTATTCAAGTTTCATGCTGTTTACTTCCAATGGCAGGATGCATATGAAAAAACCGAGTACAAAATTTGGTATTGGCCCCACCAACAAACGGTGAGGCTATCTCAAACAAAACTCATAAATCACTGCATGAAATTAATACCGTTTACATTCGTTTTTTCAAGAGTGCAGTTTATTAAATGATGCCCAAACAACCAGGGCACAACCAAAAAAGTCGCAAATCTTTCTTCACCCTTATTTGAACAACGCACGCTGCGCTGGCATTTGAAGGGGCAGTCGGTTTCGTTCAAACAGTTAAAGCGGGGAAAAATAAATAATGAAGAACAACCCAACCTGAAAACACCCTAACGTCTGACAGCTCTGAGAGGGACCTCTAGCGTGTGCTAGAACATTTTGTGTTGTGCTTCGGGCACAATTAATACACCAAAATCACCGCAGTCATTTTGAATAGGCAAAGGGAAGTTTCGCCAAGTGCCTCCGACCCGCGGGGCCTGCATCCTTGCGCGGGCCGAGCATCCTTCCGCGGGCGCTGCCGAACCCAACACGCAACTATTAAACTGACACTTTTTTTTCTTTTTCTTTTTTTTTTTTCCCCCGCCGGACTCGGCGTGCGCAAGCAACCAACTTCCCCAGGTCACCCCGGAGTTTCCCCACTCTCCCCGCCCGCAGCGCCCAGCCCCCTTCCACGGCTCCCGGCCCCGCCGCCCCCGGCGCTCCGGGGCAGCTGAAGCTGGAAAGTTGCGTTCCAGGCGCAGCCTTTCCTCCGGGCTCGTGACCGGGAACAACAATTACTGGAGCCACCAGCCGCACCGCGCCCCCCCGCGCACCGGGCGCTGCCTGCGGGCACCGGGCGGTGCTGCCCCTTCCCTTCCC
>VZTD01004941.1:868208-969436 GCA_013397725.1 Rhagologus leucostigma | reverse complement strand
GGTGCGAGCGCCCGGCACATGCGTGGAAGCGAGCGGCGCCCGAGTCCCTCCGCACCCTCCGCTGCAAACAACAACAATCCCGAGCAGCCCTTACCTGGAACATCGGAGCCGCCAAAGNCCCCCCCAACTCACACTTCCGATATTTCTCTCTCCCGGCAGCGGTCTGCTCTCCTCGCTACACCAGAGAGAAATGCAATAGCTTGGCTAAGGTAGACAGAGCAAAATACAGAGAATAGTTGCTCCAGGGCTTTGAAACCCCTCAAGGCAAGGATCAGGATACAATTAGCTCATGTCTCTACCTCCAGTCTGAATCAATCTCCGAAATAAAAGTTAAATTAAATTAACTGATCACACGGGCATAAAATTGATCTCCTTCGAAACGTGCATATAGAAAGATATATATATATATCGCGTGTATTTTTTTTTCGGATTTTTTTGGTGGAAAAAACAGTCTCATTCCAGCCTACAACTTGCTTTTTACTCTCCTCTTGCACAGAAAAGCTGATTTTAATCGTTGTGATTAGTTTTGATGTAACGTTTCCGCGGGCGATTTCTGCAAATGGATGGAGTGTTTCTTTGCCAGAAGAGGGAAAAGCAGCAGATGATGATAATTATAAGGATTGTTGGTTGTTTCTTTCTCTCTTTCTGTCTCTGTCTTTCTTTTTATTTGTGTTTAGATCTGTCTCTTCACTTTCCCGAGCTGACCTGACATTGCCATTGCACTAAGGTCGCACAACTTGTTGATTAGGATCACCTCCCGTTTTGATCGAGGGATATGGGATAATTTGGCAGTGGAGCAACACATTTTCTGTTCCCTTGGCTATATAACTTCCCAAATGACGTGTATAAAAATAAGCACATGGAGTCTGCTTTGCCCCAATCAAGTCTGAATCAATGCCTGGGGGTGATACACAAACTCATTTCAAATGTTCAACCATGCAGAATTGCAAAAAGATTGAAGGAGTTGCACTGCATTTTTTAAATTTTTATACATATGTCTATCTATATTTATTTCTTTTTAAGCAGCAAAATTAAAAGAAAACAAATCCGTGTAAGCAAATCCAGGAATTTACCACTTAGGTTCATGTGACATCTCTCCAAATGCTACTAACTTTCCTTCTCCGATTACCCAATTACAATGGAGCCTTGCCTTTTTAATTTTCTTTACCCTGCAGTTTGCAGCTGCCTTCTCCTGAAGATAACAAAACCGGGAATAGACAAATAATTTACAAATCTTATTCTTGATCAGTTTTTCCTTATTCTACCTTTCCTCGCCTCCCACTCCGCCATATATTGCTTTGTTCTAAGCTACTGTGCATAGAAGCCGTATTAATTTGTTGTTGTTCTGTTAGAGTGGACTATTTTGTCATAAACCCACGGGTCACCTCCCATTAGTGTCACATCCTCGCTGTATACTTTTGTGAAACGGTATGTTTCTAAGCGCTTCACAGTCCATTAATTCAGGGACTTTACTGACATTTCTTAGGAGAAAGACCAGGCTTCGAGGCCAAAACTGCCCAGTAAAGCCCCTGAATAGAACTACACTTGTCCAGAGAATATCTGCAATTAGCTTTTTACGGTGTGTTTTTAGTATTTTAAGGAAAATAATGCAAAATATAACAATCGCCTTTTCTCCTAAGGCAGCTGCTGCAGCCTAAGGAATGACTAATTCTCTTGCTTAAAAACACATCCAACCCAATGCATTCTTTTTGGTTTTCCTCTTTTCTTTAAGTGATAAGCCTAATGACATGGTAGGACTTCTCACGTAGGAATCTCGCACCATTTGTGAATGCTTTGTCATTCTGTTGTAACGAGAACAAATAGGTTAATTAACCAGGAATGGCTGACAGAAATTAAAAGGAAAAACTAGAGTAATCACACACTTGCATGCCCCAAGAAGCGTGGCTTCATCTTCCAATTCTATTTTTAATATTCTTTCAAAAACTAGTAGCACATAAGAGGAGAAGCTCCCCTCAACCATATGTGCCTTCCCCAGCTGGGTTTGTATGAAACAGGATCGCTGCAACCCTTACTAATGTTATGCAGCTTGAGCACAGTCATTTTGAAGTACTTAAAGCTGGTTCAACACTTTAAAGGTTCTCATGGTTTGTCAGTTCAAACACAGTAAAGAAAATTTTCAGTTTTCCATCCAGATGAAATAAACACTTTACAGGAAGTTCAGTACACCTGTGTCTTGACCTAACTTTATTTCTGTATTACAATGTGTGAGCACAAAAATTTTTTTATGGCCTGTGTATGTGACTTTTAAATGGTTCACTGCTCTTCTCTTTCTAATAAATAAATAAAGCCATGCCAGCAGCCTGGCACTCATTAGCGACCTGCATAACACAGAGAAAAATAATCAGTAAAGGAACGAATTTTAATTTCAAGCTAGTGAATGGCTATTATGGTGAAAGGTGAAGAAAAATAGCAATATAGCATCCTTTAAAAATATGAAAAATATCCTTGTACTGTTATTTTACCTGCAGCAAAGAGTTTATCAAATGATGTCAGCACTTGATAAGAAAAGGTATATTTTCTTATGAAGTAAAAAAACATATTATTTTTTACCTTAAGGAGGCTCATTTGGTAAAACTTTCTTTCTTCTCCAAGACAGAAAATCATGGGCTGAACTGGGATAGGGTAAATGCCCACAGAGGCAGATGCAAGCCCTTTTGGGAAGATACTGCTGCCTCAGTTTGTCCACTATCCTATCAAGAGGGGACAGCAGCCTGATTCTTCCCTCTGCACGGGGATCCAAAGTATAAAGGCACATGAATAACATGGAGATTTACTCAAAGAAATCGATATTAACTGCTCCACTGAAGTACTATCTGCATCTATTTTCACGTTCAAATTAAACATTTCCATGTTAAGTCCCCAGAAGAGGAGAGAGACTCTGGCTCTGGTTATTGTTTCTTCTCACAGTTTGCAGTATCCTCAGCCTTCACTGTCTAAACTCAGGCCTGAGTTTATTACTGATGTGGCCAAACTCTGATCTAGGGATGTATTTTTGACATCGGTAATGTTCACGAGATATAAATATAACCCACACAGGCTGCCACATATATCTGAATAAGATAGCAGTGTTTACCTTTATTAACTGCTGGGAGGTAATTTGCATACAAAGGAGAACACATTAAACCAAATTCTGTTCCATTTTACTTAGAGTTATCTTTTTTTAAACAGGTTTACATAAACTACAACATGTTTGTGCATTATGAATATTTTACTGATGCTGAATAGCAACCTTAATGAGCTCAAACTGCGCTCGATATTTGACTTCTGAATTTTTCCTCAAATCATCACCTGTTCATAATTAGCCTCTGGAAAACTGTAGTAGTTTTTCCATATCACTGTCAACATTAACACTTTGGAAAATTGCAGCTTTTGAACAGGTAGGTTTTCCAACGGCTGCAGATCATATGTGTCCACTTGCTAAAGGGCATTATTTCTGATTTAGCTGTAATCTTGTCTGGAAACAAGTACACTGGCTTCCTCTCAGGAAGGCTCTCTTGTCAGCTTGACCTTCTTTTACAAGTTCCCTCCTGCAGTTCATGGGCTTCGTGTGTGCTGCAGTCTTGTTTCAAAAATACTGAGAAGAGCATCTTAGTGTGGAAATATAAAGCTAGCAACAGTTGCCTGCACTAGATATTTTGTCAGTGGCTCTTTTTATCTTTGAGAATCATAGAAAGGATTTTACATTGCATTTGAATGGGGGAGATTTATAAACACAGTTTTTCCAGATTTGTTTTCCCCAAGGAGTGTTAAAAATAATGTATCTTTTTCTTAAGTACCGGTAACATTTTGATGCAGTATCTGAAGAAATAGATTTTGTTATTTAGATTTTTTTATTTGAAGAAATAATTTTTGCTATTTGTGAAATGGATTTAACAGTATGAACCCTACCAAACAGTGAAGTAGCCTAAGCAATGTTTGTGAGAATAACAGGGCATTAGATCTATAGGAAGGAAACTCAACTTGAGCAGCAACAAGTACTTCTACCGTATTTCTACATAGTCCTTGTGTACTGCTTGCACTTATGTCCTTTTGCTGCTAGTTAAAAAAAAGGAAGTTGAACAAAACTCCTTCTGCATCCCACTACAATTCCTGGTTGTGTGGTTGTCCCTGTGTTAGGCAATGCAAATACAGAAACAGAAGGAGTGGTGGATTTCCTTGTGGATCCCTTAGCTCTGGCCTCATGTCATGACCAGATATGACAGTTCTGCCTGCCAGTCACTAGAAGAGGAGGTGATGTTTCTCTCTGCATCACAGCACCAAAATCTCTTGTACTGCAAGCTCCTTCAGTTGTCTGCTTCAGAGAGTAACACCAGACTTGTTGGGTAGCTGTTCTAAGGTGAAACAGCATCACTAGAGTGGGACATGAAGCTAATTTTTGTAATTTTATTATTGGTATGAAAACTCCCACAGCGAACTCCCTTCTCCAGAAACATAAATTTTTACAGAAGGAGTGTACAAAACTCTCCTGGGAGCTTCTTGCTCCCTTATGAAGCTATGGATAATCTTACAGTCTGTATGGGTAATCAAGGGATCGCAGAGTAGTTTCACAGAAAACCTCTCTTCAGGTTTTGGGGGCTGTTCTGTGGGTGTCTTTTGGAAGCCTTCAGCACTCCTAAATCTCTCTGCCAGCAATGGAGGCTAGAGATGCTAAAACCTCTAGCAAATCACGACACTTGTGGATAGGTTAAAAAGGTTAGAATATTGCCTTTGAGCGTGTAGGATTGAAAACATGAACCCTGGTGTCATTGCCTCCTATGTGCATACGCATTTATAATTAAATTTGGGAAATTCTCTGCATTTCTCTGATGTTCTCTGCGTTTCTCTTCCCTCCCCAGTTATTCTTTCCCCTGAGAAGCAGCTCCTCTGCTTGCCTGGTGATTGCAGAGGCTTTCTGGGGGGCACAAGAGGACAGTACCATGCTGGCTTTGTTTCCTGCCTTCAAACATTTCTGCACAGAAAACCTGTCTCTGCCGCAAAATAGGTGAGATAGAACCCATTCTACACAACTTGTGAGGGCAGAGGCAAGTCAGAGCTCACCTCTGCTCCTGCTTTCTTTTACTCTTACTGGATTTCCCCAATGTACAGCAGAAACCTCTACCCCTCACTGCAAGCCAGATGTTTTTTTCAGATTAGTCAATACCCTTTGCAGAAGGATTAATGCAGTCTTATGGTTACTGTAAGCTTTTCTGGGCTGGATCATGTGAAATACCAGCAGGGTTGAATATGGAAGGAACTTCAGTTGGTCTCACTGTTCAGAGAGAGCGTGCGGAATTCAGGGCATAACTGATAATGTATCTCATGAGATTGTACAAATTGCTCTAAGATCGTTCCAATTTAACTGCTCAACTCATTCTAATTAAAGACTACACTGAGGAAAAGTGGGTAAAATGTTCTTTTGTGGGTATGTGTGTGTATGTTGGGGGAGAAGAGAAATTGGTAAGGAGAAAAATAAGCATTTGATTAACTTGTTTTTCTGTTTCATATTTCAGTAGCCTGTAACAGAAAACGTGGTTTCTACAGGTTGTATAATCTGCCTCATTCTCAGTTCCTCTAGTCCAGAAACACTCAGTTTTACTTCGTGGTCCTATTGCCTGAGCCAGAACTGCTCATGAGAAGCCCTATAATACAATGGAAGTACCTTCAGGGCACCGTAGAAATTTATGTTGATGTATCTCTTTGTGCATCCTTTGGGTGTCAGAATCTCTCCGTATTCCTACCTATAAAAATGATTCCCTGAGCACACCTATATACACAGAGACAATGAGCAGAGGTATTTGGTGTTGTTAAATAATAAAACGCACCAACAGCTTTCCCTCGTGGATTTTTAACATTAAAACTACCATTCTCAGAAGCGTTACTCAACTGTACCTTGAGATTTCAGGTAGAAAACTGACATTGATGTTACAGCATCCTCTTTCAACAGAGATGTATTTCTAAACACACTCCTCCAGAAAATGTGTGATTCAGCGTAATATGGAAATACATTGAGATCGTTATTTAAAGTATGAATTTCTACCCAAGAAACCATCCTTTGAACTGAGGAAATATTTCAGAAGGATACACAATACAGCTGCAAAAGAAGCTCAGGCTGTGAAATCTGGATTTGTGCCTTTGTTTTGAATAGCCCATAGTCTGGGGGTACGTATTATGATGTGGGATTTTCAAGGAGCTGATCTGGATAAGGAAAGGGGCAGATCACAGAATTTGAACAGGACTGTTGCTTCATCCACCCATCAGAAACAGTGCGTTCCAAGGCTATAGACTTACAAATACTGCTTGTAAGGAGTGACCTGCAGATTTTGGAACCAGACTAATTTTCTAGACTCCTTGTACAGTAAGTGTATCTTGTGAAAAGGACATTTGAAGGAGATACTCACTACCCTTTTGCTAAAGAAGCAGCAAGTGTCTGAAACAATCCCTTTCCAAAGCAAAAGCATGTTATTATTCGTATTATATTCATGTGTGACAGAAATTACATTATGCTTTCAACATTATACATGAGCTTTGAAAAACTGATGTTGCTAGCACCTCCTGTCCTTTCTTTGTAGAAACAGGAGTCTGTGGAAAGCAGTGGTACTTTTCTGTTTAGAATAATTTTGAGAAATCCACTTTTAAATCAATAATGTTTTTCTCCCAGCCACTTCCTGAAAAGCAACAGTTTTTCACCTCATACTGATTTTATATCACTGTAATTTTCTGGGTTTGTAGGGAATTACAGGACCTGGACTACTCTGGCCATACTCGATGGATGAGTTAATAACTCCTTGAGAAGCTGCATAAATGTTAAGGCACTGTGTGTTTCCTTCTTGGTTCCATACATTGTGTTTATATCCCAGCTGCAGTTATAAGGGTAATTTTCATGTTTTACTAATGTCTCAGTACCTATTCTTATATAAGAAAAATGTATATAGTAGGTAGTGATAGACAACAGTAGTTTTTTGGGTAATGATAGCAGTCAGAGATATGAACCTTGTGGCCTCATCACAATCCATATTTGTTAATTTCTTGGTCAAAACCAGTGGCTTACCAGAAGCTCGTCGATATTTTAATCCATGCCCTGCTGGTCCTATCACAGCTGCTAGAGGGACATGAGGAGACCTACAAGTTAAAGAGGATTTTAGTTGACTGCCTGTGAAAATAAACACAGTCACATCTCCTAAGGCAGAGGCTGAAAATGTCTGCCAGGGAGAAACGTCCATCTGGCAAAACTCTCCCTCTCATGCCACAGTCACTGAAAATTGCTGTGCTAGTTCATGTAAAGGCAATACTGCCATACATACCTCCAGGCAACCTTTCTCCATCCTGACCAGCAGAAGACAGATGTTGAGAGAAGTCCCTCCTGCTAGACTGCTCTGGGTTTTTTTGTAGTATTTCTTCCAGTCTTCAGCCTTCCAGTGAGTGACAGAACCATGGAGAGTACACAGGAAAGGGGAGCTCCTAGAAGAGAAAGGACATGATGATCACCAAACACAAATCCAGAGACAATTCAAGGAAGGTGGCACAAAAGAGGCATCTTAAAAGTAAGAACACATCAGCAGGCAAGCATTGCTGCCAAGGTGACATCTATGCTAGGAACACTCCCCTCACAGATATAACAGCAAACAGTGCTGGCAAAGAGCCAGTGGCTTGATGTAGCTGGCAAAGTTGCTGCTGCAAGGAAAGGAGTAAGGCTTGCGCCAAGGCAGCTGATTGCCTTCTCCTCTCCCTGCAATTGCACTACCTGTGTGCACTGAGACCTACTCCAAAGTGAAAAACGACTGCTGCAGATGCACCCACACTGCCAAAGGTGGCTTATCCCTCTGTGTTCTGAACTTCTCTTCTGCAGGAGAAAATGCTGCTAATGCAGCAGCAGCCGCCTTCGCTCCTATGACATCAGCCAACAGAGAAAAGCAGTTCCCAGAATGATCAGGAAGGATCACAAACGCTGAGAAAATATGCCTTTGCCTTGTGATTTGCTGCCACTTATCAATGGCTTGGCTGTGATACTATCTCGTGATTTTTGTCTTAGTTTTTTTTCAATTTGCCTTTTAAACTCAGTAGTCAGCTAAACCCATGCTGGTGCCCAGGAGTGATCCTCAGTTATTTCTCTATTCTATCATACAGATAGACATGAAAATGTACTGTTTGGGACTGTGCAGCAAATTCAAGCCAAGCTTCAATCAAAGTAAAAGGTATGAAGTCACAGAGAAAACCCTGCCAATGTTTATTCCCTTATAGTCATCCAAGATAAATTTCATTTGATCATCAGTCGTCTCCAAATTCAGGATACACCAATGCTTTTCAACTCCTCTCAGGCTTTTCACAGTCCTCTGCAGCGGCATGGGACAATGGGTATCAGCAAGTGTCACTCACTCACTGTTTATTTTCCTCTGCCAGCTCGCAACTGCAAACACTCCTTGAGAGAGGTTTCGATGTCCCCTTTGGGAGCACGTCATTGTCCTTCTTTCTCAACAGCAGCCACGCCCAAAACCTGAAGGACCTAGGCAGGTCCTGGGATCCTTTAATAGTTGTGGGAAGGGAGTTGGTGTGTGCAGCCTTTTTCAGGAACAAGCTGAACTAAACTAGGTGGAGTCTGTGTCAAAGCTGGGTTCGGTTTTCCTCTGTTTTTTATTTTCTGTAGCACGCCTTAGTATTTATTGGTCATGACTTCCCAAGAAGCTGTGTCCCTGCTTCCCTGGGAGAATCCAGTGAATACTCTTTCAGCTGCTTTGCAAACATTGACTAACTAATCCATGCAACACCCCTCGAGATAGGAAAACGAGGCAGAGAGATTATATGACTTGCCCAAAGCCACAGAAGGAATAAGTGTCAGGCATATTATGTAGAGGGCATATAGATCAAAGGAAATACAATGAGCACTCAGGAGTTCCTGTCTCCCAGTCTGCTTTTTGCAACAGAGAACAACGCTACTTTTCTACCGTATAGCTTTTACAGGATTTTTTTTTCAGTAAAGGATCTTGTCAAAAGCTTGAAGGAAACCCAAATAAATAATTTTAACTGTATTATATTGGTGCAAATGACTTCTGTTTGTGAAAGGAACTTACATGCTTGCCAGATTTCAGTGAGAAATGATGTTCCTTTCACAAAGGCACAATCTATTTCTCAAGTAAAGTTAATACAGCAACTTTCCTCTATGGTCTTAGCTATACAGCTGCAGGATTTCTTTTTATGTATGTGTTTTCAGTCTTCTTAACTAACTTAGCTAAAAAACTGTACTAAGTGAAAGATTTAAGTTGAGAACTTCCTTGTAATGAATGCTTGGCTTTTTATCACAGTATTTCAGGGAATGAGGAACTTACAAATAGATGTGTACCACACACCACCCTTCTGGATTTTTTGGACAGTTACTTGGTACTTCAGGGCTTTGTATATCCCAAGAAAAAATAATTTTCACGGCAGCTGTCCTCCTTGTCAAACTGAAGTTAATAGCAAAGTTCCTATAGATTTAAATACCCCAGGTTTGTACTTCTCATTTCTATCTTGATCTCTAAATGAATTTTACTGTGGGGATCATATCACAAATCCAAAGTGTAAGCTTGTGGAAACAAACGTACTGCAATTTCATATTACTTTTAGTACTGGGAACAAATACGTTGTGTTACCTTTTTTTCAAGGTTTTAAAAATTACTTGGCTTATGAGAACTCCCTTAGAGGAGCAGTAGTACTGAATACTCTTCTGTATATATCTGTATGTGTGTATAAACACATATATATCTATCTGTGAGTAGCAGAGTCAAAGCTATGCACAAACCCCCTCCATTTCCTAATTTTAAAATGATGAGCCATACAATCAATGCTTTATTCAGAATGGCTTTCTCCAACTGAGTTTCATAAAATATTTTTAAAGAAGGATGGTACAATCAGGAAGACTGCTGGGCAGACTGTGGAGAGAATTGCAGGAAGATGTGTGAACACCGTAGTCTTAAATTGCTGAGTTGGCTCACAGACTGCCTGGAGGCTCCCTCGAGGTCCGGGTGCCCATTACCCTGCTCAGCCACTGGGTGTTCCCGGGTGACTGCAGACGGCAGCCAGCCCTGCACACAGTGGGATCGACAGTGATGGGAGGTGACCTGTTTCCTGATTGCTATTTGGAGATGATCTCATCTTTTCAAAATTTGACCTGCTGGATTCTGCAGGGTACTGGGATTTGATTACTTTTTACTGGTTCTTTTTTGCGTGGAAATGCCAATCGGATCCTCCTTAGAGAGACTCCTCACAATACCTGAATTTTGTGCTCAGGGTTGGGCCCCTCACTACAAGAGACTGAGGTGCTGGAGTGTGTCCAGAGAAGGGCAACAAAGCTGGTGGAGAGTTTAGAGTACCAGTCTGATGAGGAGCAGCTGAGGGAACTGGGGTGTCTGGAGAAAAGGACATTCAAGGGAGACCTTATCTCAAGTTGCACCAGGGGAGGTTTAGATTGGATATTAGGAAAGATTTCTTCACCAAAAGGCTTGCCAAACACTGGAACAGGTTTTCCAGGGATGCAGTTGAGTCACCATCCCTGGAGGTATTTAAGAGACGTGTAGATGTGGCACTTAGGGTTTAGTGGTGGGCTTGGATTATTTGTTGGACTCAATGATCTCAAAGGTCTTTTCCAACCAAAATGATTCTATTCCATGATTCTATAATAGCAACAGTTTCATTCACTGGTTTTAAGAGTTTTATTTCTCCCTTCGGCCTGCTTATTCTCTTGCACTCTTTGCACAAGTGGAGTGATACTTAGCACATGTTTAACTGCTTTGATGAACTGAGGCCTAAACCCTCTGTATTGCACTGATTATTACACTGATTAAGGTAGCAACTAAAATTTGCTGTTTGGAAAAATGAGTTGTTTTTGACATTATTGTTAGCATGGACATTCATTTGAGCATACTTACTACTGCATGACTTGACAGAAATGCATCTTTTGTTCCCGCAGCACAAAGTGAAAATAAACAGCAGCAAAAGGGAAAACTCTTGCTTGTGGGGATGCTGGTGCTTCCAGAATGTCTGGGTCATGATATTTCAGAAAAATGCTGCTCCCAACTAGTCATACAAAATAAGCTGTCAGTAGGTAAAATAGCTGCTGTCCTTGCTGTGCTGAATTCTGCAGGTAATTCTGTACCAGATTGCCTTTGCCTGGATGGAAAGCATTCCTTCTAATCTCCCTTGCTGCATCATTTGAACATAATGTTTGTAACATACCTTGATTCATACCTCTCTTAGCTATGACGTTTAAATAAACACAGTCCCTACATGTTTGGGGTTTTTTTTTGTTGTTGTTGTTGTTGGTTTGGTTTTTTGGGAGTTTGTTTTGTGGTTTTTTTTTCAGTTTCTTAATGCCTAGTTATACCCTGTGCATTCACAGGCTAAATGCCTAAACCCTACAGTTGTATTTAGTTTTGGTTTGCTGGGCTTCATTTCAGATTTGAGAGGACTCCAAAAGGTAGGTGATGTTGTGCCACCCCGGGCACATTTTGGCAGGTGCTGGCAGGATTTCCAGGGCTCCTGGGGACTGCAGTTCCCCTGCAGACATGGGCGGGCCTTTCCATTGTTTCTGCCTAGCTGGGTTGAGAGCTTAGCTGGCTCACCTTGCTTCCTAATCATGCATTTCTTTGCTTTTCTGCTGTGCTTCCTATGTGGAGAGTGCTGCTCTTTCACTGTTTAGCTGAGGACCCTGAGTGGCACTCATCGCCTCCTTGGGTTTACCTTCTTAACTCCTGCTTACAAATGACATGAACTGAAAATATCTGAAAGGTGGAGAAACAGATCTGAACTGTGTGGATACAGAGTAAGACAGGTAGGTGTAAGAAGGAAAATTTTGCTCTTCTTGCATGAATTTGATAAATTCGCTGTTTGGTTTGTTTTTCTGACACCAAAACCTTTAAGAGGTCCCATCTGATTACACCCAGTTGACTCCAGCAGTGATTTGTTTACTAAGTTGACAATACCTTTAATTTTAGATAACGCCTCCCTTGTAAATGAGATTAATACACCCAGTGTGAATGTGTAAGTGTTGCTTCATCCCTCACTGTCACAACTGCAATGATGACATCTTCCAGGAATCAACAAAATCATCTTGGACTTACCGTGAAGGTTCACATGGCAGGGAGCTAATGCAGGAAAGGGACAGCAGCACTGGTTGAACTCAAGGCCAATGTGTGTCCACAGACACTTTGCTTTCATAGAAATGTATAAATAGTGGTAAGATGATTTTATATTTTAGGATGCAAAAAAAAAAAAGGTAAGACCCAGCTACCTGGTAAGTGCTTCAGGGTGATGGCAAATGCAGGATGCAGCCCTGCAGGATGGAACAGCCTCGTGCCTGGCTTGTGTCAATGACAGTACAAGGTTATCAGCACCATCAGCTGTCACTAAGCACCATCAAGCCAAAAAAAGAAGGGATTCTTCTCCTGGTCTAATAAAACAGCTCAGTGTGTCTCTGCCGGATGCCTGACACTTTTGATTTCCTCTTTGCCCCACTCTTGCTGATATTAAGACACAAATACTAATTCTTAATTGAGAGTGATTGTGTGAAAAGACAAGCAGAAAATGACTGTCTCATAGTTATCTCTCTGACCAGGGTCTACAGCACCACAAATGCAGGTTTGTGTCTTGCTTCAGAACAGAGAGGCAAGACAAACCAGATTGGAAGTAAAATCTTATAAACACAATAAAAAATGCAGTTAATATAAGCAGTGGTTTGAGTTGAGCTGAGCTCTTTGTTCCAAAGTGAAGTAGCTCACAAGAAATTAAATCATAAGAGTTATGAAATGATGGAGGTTCCTTAAGCTGCTCCTGCTCTTCTGGGCCAAAACCTCAGCAGGCATCAGCACCCTCTGTAAATTCATCATGGAGCCTACTTTTACTTTTATTTTTGGCACCCTAATAAGTAAAATAAATTTAACATTATTTACACAGACACACTGTAAATGAAATGGTCTGATTTATTTTATCTGAAGATCTGGCCCATTATTATTTGTGTTTAAAAAATCTATGTGGAAAGAATCGTCACAATTCTTGTCATTTCCCCAAATGAACTTAAATAATGAAGTGTGTGTGTGAAGGGAATTATGGAGAAAAGGACAAATGAGTATCTTGATAATTAGTCTTGCCAGACTATCTTTAACATCACTTTTTTAGAAGATGCTATATTAAAATCCTCTAAAGCAGCCTGCTCTAATTGTTCAGTGGAATTTACTGTACAGAACCTGTATAGTTTTATAGTGGAATCTACAGTGTGACCATAAACCAGCCTTGCCGTGCCCTAAATTTTACAGCACATAGATTGCTTGAAGGAATAACCCCTTTTGTTTGGCACATTGGAGCCCAGATTGCCATGACTATGGCTCATGTTTTGTTCATGTGTATACATATGTATATATTTTCACTTTCCGCTTCTTTTCATTTCTCTTGGAGCGCTGAGGGTTGTGTATTCACTAGTTTTAAATTTCTGCAGCAGGGGAGCCAAGGAGTTTGCTTTTTATTTTTTTCCCCCGTTTGTTCCCTGAACTCTTCTTGCAGTTTAACAAGTCAAATACAAAACACAGGGGGAATAAACATCCACATGATGGTACCATGCGTGATGTGGTATCATTGATTGGATATACTGCATTGGAACATCACACAAAAGAGCCTGTA
Source organism: Rhagologus leucostigma (assembly GCA_013397725.1). NCBI lineage: Eukaryota > Metazoa > Chordata > Aves > Passeriformes > Rhagologus > Rhagologus leucostigma. The sequence goes on along the minus strand of VZTD01004941.1, from coordinate 955,795 downwards.
ACAAAAAAAATCAGTTGCCTGAAGCTTTGAGCTTTCAAATTAGGCTAAAGAGGTTCCCCTGATAACCAACAGTGTTGAAGCTTTCAGTATTATTTAGCTGCCCTGGCATCAGTAATAGTTTTCAGATAGAAGAACCCAGAGACCTAACGCTCTGGTAAGGTAACCCACCTGCCCTCTCAATACTTTGGGATCAAAAAGCTTCTATCTAAAAATCTCCAGTTTACCAAGCATAACTGGCAGCGAATGCAACTCTCCCTTCTTCAACACTATCTCCGTCTGTGCAGCCTATTTTGCATCAAAAGATCCATTTGAAAGTAGAGATCCCTTAGAGCTAAATATTCTAAACTGACAGAAGAATTTCTAGTGGCACACCAGCCTAGAGCCATATTTTTATGAGGACATCACTTTCTATTTCTAAGCTTCAGTATGCACTCATGCTTCCTCGTTGCCAGGAGCCATGCCACATCAAGTTGCCTCCTCCCAGCTTTTATGTTTGGTTTTTTTTTAATGGCGTCCGGTTTTCTGCCTAACTTATGGCTATCTCCTTGACAAATTGTCAGACACCTATGTCACTAGGATGGAGGTGTCCTGGTGCGGCGCAAGCCAGAAAGGACATCGTAGGTGTCATTAAAAAAATATATGGGACAACCGTTTGTAAATCTGATTAGCCTTGAAGGTTGGGAGAGATTTAAAAACACCCCAAAACCCAGACACAATATGCAGTATTTAGTCCTTAAGTATAAGACGGGAACTCGCAATAGACAAGAGCTTTAAGTTCATGGGGCTGACCCTGAATTGGTTGGCACCTCACAGTGTCGCAGCGAAGGGAAGCTGTGCTGGACCCTTGGCACCAGCAAAACTCTGCAGAACTCCCCTTGGGTTACAGTCACCTTGGGGCAAGGCTCTGGACTCTTTGTATGTCTTATTCAGCACTGAGCAGGCTGCTTGCACTTAAACTGCCGTCGCTTCAAGTGTCTGGCTAGAGCCTGGCAAGTCACACTGCTGGGTTTTAAGAAACAATAATGGACTTTCCTCAATTTCATTTCATGGGAAAACACTGCTTTTACAATAATGAAGCTAATTTTTTTCTCCAATGAAAAGGCAGCAGGGTTTAGCTGCTCCCTCCCAGTGTCACAGAGTTTAACATTCACTAAAATATTCTCAGGGACTCCCACAGGATTTCAGTCTTAAAAATTCCACATCCATCAAAGAAGGTAGGAATTTTTATGTTAAAAGAAGAAAGATGTGCTGTTATAAGTCAGCAACTTAAAATGCCTTTATCTATACAGCCTGCAAGACATCTGCAGAACATTCAGCAATTAAATATGCCCCCAGCTGAACAATAATGTTGCTGCTTGGTCTGCATATAAATTAAGAGTGAGTTAAGGGTGTGTGTTCAAGATGGGCTCTGTTGTTGTCACTATCCTGTGCCATAAGTTGCCCTTGAAATCACCCTGGAGTCTGCACAGGGCACTTGTAAAGGTCCCAGTCACACATCTCTTCCTCTCTCACCCAAATAAAAGAGAGTGCAGATCCTTGACAGAGGGATAAGTATTCATCATCTTAGATACCTTAGATTTGCTCTCAGCCTGCCAGACTATCCCTGTTTGGGAGGGACAGAGGAAGAAGAAAAAAAGGCGTGGAGTAATTTATCCAGGTCCCTGCTTCATGTGAGTACCAAGCCAGGCTGGGAGTGTCTGGTGAAGCTCCCATCCCACTACAATACCAGGGTTTTTCCAGAGGTGCCAGCACACCTGGAGGTTGGTTTTCAGGCTGCTGAACTCTCTGCAGCTTTCCTTGCTTGGCAATTTTGGCTGGAGGGCCAAAAGTCTGTGTTCACTCCCCGCAGCAAATGTCCTGTCCAGCTGTGGTTTGGAGCTCCCAGGAGTGTGTATGTGTGTGCTTGTGTGCGTGCTGGAGGGGCTGGGAAAAACTAGCCAGGGAGGCCCTGCTTTTCTTCCACTGCATCGTTTCTGAGGGTGACTAGAGGGTGCTGGCACACCTGGCTACCCACTGAGACTTTACTACGAATATATCTTTTCTCGAGTGCCTTCTGTGTAAGGATCCCAAGGTATTTTAAAGATGCTAAGGTGTTTCTTGGAGCGGCTCTAGTGAGGCAGACACCTGGGGAAGGAGCTATGGGTGCCCACTCACATGTGGAGCAGCAACAGCTGCAGTTGCTCAAGGGACAGCAGCCCTTGCTCTGGTCGCTGGCCCATCTCCTCTGCCAGAAGTCACCCCTTGCAGGAGCAGAGGTAGTGAGACAGATGCCTGTCCATGCCTCCGTGGGTCCTGTTGGTGCTGGAGCAGTGGTGCACATCCATCCTGGTCCCCCAGGAAAGTACAGGGAGATGGATCAGGGAGGGCACTGGCGCGTGGTGCTTTCTGTGACCCTGCTCAGGGAGGGACAGGGAGCTTGGCTGGAGAGCTGGGGACACGCACACCTGCAGCAGCAGGGACAGGGTTTGCCAGAGCTCATCACTCAAGACCCCAAGGCGTTAACTTTCACTATGACTTACACTGTCCTTATGACTGTAGCACCTTTCTGTTTACAGTGAATTGCCTTGAGATTAAAACAAAAGATAAACTTTAAAAAAAAGTCATTTAGCTTTTGCCCGTTGGGCCTTATCGTCCCGCAGAGCAACAAAAGCCACATCTGTATCTGAAAAAGGGAAGCACTGGCTTGCTCACTGCTCCTGGTAGCAGTTTTGTGCGGATAACCTGGAGAGCACAAGAAAACATACAGCTACCTGGCACAGCACCTCGCATGTTAACTGGGCCCAGGCACATGTGGTTTTACAGTAAAAAATCCAGTTGGAGGTCTTTCTTGTGGGCAGAGCTTTCCATGTCACTTCTCAGCAGGAGAGAGCTGCTTATTCTGTAGCTTGATTTTAATTTTAACACCATCTTTCTTTATAAGCACTACAGAATATCTGTTTTCTTTCAGGAATTTTGTAACAACAAGCAGGTTGGTCGTTTCCTCATCAGATTTTTTTTTTCTTCTTATTTTTCCTTCCTTTTTTGGGTTATTTGAAAAGAAACCCTGAATTTTGCCTCGTACAAACATCATTTGACTTGTTAGAGGTGATATAATGGGGTAAAGAGACTTAAAGTGTGCAGGGAAACCATCATGTCTTGATAACCATATCATCTTCTGGGAGAAAGGTACAGAAATATCCAGAAGCAGTAAATATGATAAGGTATGCATAGGGCAACTCCAGACCATTAGCTAGGGACCCATAATGGAACACTGCCATCTTTCAAGGCATTTTTGTTTCTACAATTTTTTATGACAGTTTCATGGCAATTCTGTAACTACTGTACTTCACTGCTTCACAGTGATCCCTTTTTATCTCTCGAGATTATTCCAAGATGTTAGGATGTCATATATGGAGAGAAGAACAATCATCGCATAGCAAGCTCCACAAAAAAGAGTCATATAATCAATTGTTCTGATGTCATAAAAGTCACAGTCCACTGATCTGATGTCACTGTGATGGATTGGGAGTTTTAATGCTTCATTTATGGTGTTTAAAAAAAACGTGGGAAGGGGTGGTTATGTCAAAACACATGCCATTCTTAATGTGGCATTAACAGAGCTAAATGGGATGCAGTGATATTTATTTATTTGACCGCAGAAGTGTGAGCCAAGATCAGTGTTAACAGCATAAATGTGACCAGTTCTGTGTGCTTTCAGAAAGCAGTGGGCGAGAGCCAGGAGCAATGAATATTTACTCCAGCTGAGGATCTCCTCCAATGTTTTAATTAATAATAAGAGAAGTAAGGGCTCAACCATGACTTTGCCCCAGGTCAGGGGCACATGGCTGTGGTATCCAAGGAGCAGCCTGGGAGGCTGTGGCTGGTGGTGTTGCAGTCTGCTGCTGCTTCCCACATGCTTTCGCAAAGGAAATACCCCCAACCTGCCCTTCCCTTGCTTCCAGTAACCAGCAGGTGGGGAGAGGCAGAGGAGTGGGGGCTGGAACAAAGGTCTGCGAGTATTGCCACGGACAGAACTGAATGGACACAGCAGTCACAGAGGGGTGCTCTGCTCCCTTCACTGTGGCCCACAGCTAGGGAAAGCTGCTTGAAGGGGAATGTGGCATGGCCCTTACTTTCCAGGTAATGATGCAAGATGGGTCATGTGGGGCCATAAGATTCAAGGCATCCGTAGGTCATGTACTCTTAGGATTTAGGACTGGAAAACTGTCCTATTTCAGTGTTTGCACTCCTGAGGCAACAGGTTGTTCAGAGGGGCATGGGCTGGTACCATTTTTGTGGTCACTGTGTGGTCAGGAGAGGGAGCATATTACTTTTACGACAGAGGAGCTTGAGGCTGGCATTTCCCAGCCTGGCAGTCGGCCACAGCCCTCCACTAAAGCACATCAGGTGGCTATTTCTGCTCAAACTTTTATTGGGATGGTCTTGAAAGTGTCACTGACAGGTTTCAGGGTCTGTCTGTGCTGGGGACATGGACAGGTCATGAGTCTCAGAAACTGCCCTGGACTCGCAGGACTTAGTTTAATTTTGACTCCTGTTAAGAAGCTTTTATTTGCAACTGGGAGGACTGCAAAAATGAAGTTATTCTTTATGAAAAACTGCAGCTGTGAAATCACCATATACATGTGTGTTATACATAAGAGCACTACAGCCTCACTTTGTGATGGGCACGTGAGCTTTTGCACCTGGCCAGGTGTACATCTGGAAAAAAAATAAGTCAATCTTGTGCAACAATCTTGCTCATCCTGGCTGCAGTTAAAAGATGATTTTGTGACATTGCCAGAGAGAGATGCTATCACTCTTCTTCCAGTGCTGTTCTTAGCTCTTCTCTCCCTCCCCTCGCCTCCCCCTTTCTCCAGTCTCCTCTCTGCTTTCACTCCTTCGCCCATAAAGTCCTTTCTGCCTAAGAGTGTCCCTCCTGGCTCAGCACAGCTGGACACAGTGCCCTTAGAAGCACTTCAAGCAGGGTCTCCAGGGCATGTCAGCCCATCACTGCAGAGGACTTGTGGGCTCACAAGGCAGATAACACTGGGCTTCCCTCTGCAGAGGGACGCTGTGCACTTATTGCCCAGTGATGGCCAGAATGGGAGCACAAGAGCTCGCTTGCAGAGACGGATCCTCTGACTTCAATTGGAAACCTATTGGGGGTTCTCTGGACAAAAGTGAAACACTTTGTCTTTGTGTTCTTGTGCTTCTGAGGCTTGGGAGCAGGAGTTTCACTGCCACCAGAAACCCCTAACAGAACCACTGCCCTGCGCTGGTCTGCATCTGCCCCCGTATCCAGCTTATTTTCTCCTCCTCTAACACAAAGTTGGAAAAGAAGCCAAGGGATCCATTCCAGATGTCTTTACTAGTGTGTATTTTTTTCACCATCATTTTTGAAGTATCATACAGTCCCCTTCCTTCATGTTGAAAGCAGAGTAAGAGAACTCCAATTTCATGCCCTCAGGCCTGCATAAAAGAATAAAAACAACACAACATTTGCATCTGTTTAGCAAGCTCTAGAAGTCTCCATGAAGGAAAAAAAAATGGGGGGAAAAGCCCCATCATTTCAGGTGACATGGAGCCGTTCAGAGAGTACTGTGGAAAGGAAAGGCACAGAAGAAAATTATTGTCATAAATGACCTAAGAATTCATGGCCTTATGATTGCAAACACAAAGTCTAAAAGGGTTACATTCTCTTGCTTCTCTGCCTACCCCTGATATCAATGAACATCAGCTAAAGGTGGCTGAAGAACCAATTTCATGCATCTACTGTAGAAGGAAATGAACTGAGCCAAGGGCAAAAATAAAATTATACAAATGTTATTATAGACTAGCCTGCTTCTGTCCTAGTTTAATTCAAATTTCAGTGCTGCAGGCTTTGCTGCTGGCAGTAGCCTTCCTGAATAAATCAACATTTGCTTACATCTAAATTATTAGAGAAACATGTGACTTTGTTTATTGTATAAATTATACGCAAGGTTAAAGCATTAACTGTTCAACGGGCTTTGTGCAGCCACACAATCGCTCCCATCCCCCCCAAACCTTTCTCCCCCAACACTGTTTTGAGGACTAGCCATCCAGGGTGGGCTTGGTGGGGACTGCCTGGCAGGAGTGCAGCTAAAGGCATCATTTTAAGGCCTTTCCTTTCATTGTGCTGCCCTGGGCGAAATCACTCACTGCCATGCAGAGCATGCAGGGGATGTAAAGCACCCTTGTGCTGACTGGGTAGCTCTTCAGACCTACTTTGCAGCAGTGTTTATGGGTGCAGGAGGTGATGGGGAGAGAGGCCTTCAGTTCCTAGCCATGTTTACAGGCAGAAGGAAGGAATCTGCTGCTGCCAGGACTGTTGTGATGGGTGGTGGGGTCCCCTCTGCCGCAGCCTGGCCCCACAGCAGGTTCCTGGCTGGAACCACAGCAACCCAGGGTCTGGGATCACAGCAACTCTGGGGCTCCAAGGAGCTTGCGTGTCACAATCCCCAGACTCCCTGTGGGTTTTCCAAGCTTCACGGTGACTGCTGCTGAAGTTCAGCTGGGAAGGTGCTCATTAAGAAAACTAAGCAGCTCTGCTGCCTTCACCACGCATGTCCCAGCCCTGAAGGAGTCAGGGGCTGCTAGGGCAGCCAGAGCCCCATCCCCTGGCTGCCAGCTCTGTGTCTGTGTAGTGACAGCTGGTGTGGCCCCTCCCAGCTGGACTCGCTTTCCGTAGCTGCTTTCCTTGCTGCTCCTCAGATGGTAGAAGAAGCACTTTGCTTCCCTTGGGAATACAGTCCTGTCGCACGGGAAAGCTCTGCTGCAACAGTCCTGAGCACTGCAGCAGTGTAACTTCTAACTGCAGTATCTGGGATTATTGCTAAAAGAGTTGAAGGACCCCTTTTTAAAATAAAGCAAGCGAAAAACCCAAAGGAACCTTTCTCCCCCAAAGCCAGTAATGTCTCATAGGCCAGTTGGTACGGTGCTTTTTGTCACAAGCGTATCACCACACAGCAGCTGCGTAAATCTTTTCCACAAAGGTATCAGATGCCACTAGCTCGGGGTCTAGGATATGGAATCCAAATACATGTCTCCTGGGTTCCTGCCCTGAAATACTATCAGGAGGTTTCTGTGGCCAGACTGAACTGAATATTTTGTTTACATTTCATTTACACTTACAAATTAATATGTACTTTCAATGCTGTTAAAGGGCCATTGAACAGAGCTGTAGTTTTATATTCAGCAACAGGATGTAATTTCCCTATCAATAAAATTGTTGTTTGTTTTTCTCTGCACTCGATTATTATGGAAATTTCACAGTTTCTCAGCTACAGTGATGTCTAGTGAAATGAGCAGGCCATTTATGTGGAATTTTTTTCAAGTGTCCTTACTCTTTTCTATTTATGCTAATGGTATTTCATGCTAATAGCAGACTATATTTTGCTTTGATACTATTAAAACCTGGCTGGCTTGAGTAAAAGGAACATTTTTATAATGTTTTCTGGGAATGATCTAACACAGTAAAATCATCTCCATTACAAGTGTGGTTTTAGACGAGACTTTCTTTCCCTGCCCTTCAATCCAAAAAGTGAGAAATCCTTTAGACATAAATAATTTCACTGACTCCTTTTCCTATTTTTGTTCTTTGTAAATGATAACTTACTGTGTAATTTAGCTATGCTGCAAGGAGTTCTTCTTCCAAGAGGGATTCGGGAAGCATATATTGTTTATCTCAGCCTGTGAACATGAGGTTTACAAATCCCATTACCAAATAATGGGATGGAATTCCTATTTCAATTTTTATGCATCCTTTTGCAAAAATGTGACCTCCCTCTCCATCCTGAATAGCTCGGATCTTCCTTCTGCATTAGATGGGGCTCTGCATCATTATAACCTGCCCTGGCTTTCTTCCTGAGTATAGCCACAAAAATTGGCGGGATCTTTAACCATGAGAAATTCACTTTCAGCCTGAAATAGAAGCTAAGCAGAACTCCAGCTCCTTTGCCTGAAATGTATATCAGACCTATGAGAGGGGACTCACTGAGTGAGAAGATTCAGGGCAGAAAATGTAAGCAATATTTAGGCATTTCTAATGACAGACCTATTCTGTCCTTTCTTCAGTTCGCGCATGCCTTCGGAGCCTCCTCCCCAGCGGCACTGAAAAAGTGCTGAGCAAAATGAGTTCAGGTTCTCTACATGCACCCCACCAGGTAAAGGTTCCCGTGAATCCCATGGCAGTTTTGGGGGAGATGTCAAAATGCAAGCTAACTCTTCCTTGGCCTTATGCTCCTGCCTCCGAGCTCGTACACCAGGGATAAAAATCTGGCACAGCGACATCTTCCCGCAGTTGGAAAATTTGCCTCGTCTGACTGACAAGCCTGAGCGCCGAGGTCAGCTGGGAGGCCTGGCTGAACAGAAGGCTGTAATGAAGACATTTTTTCTCTCCTGGCTGACCTCCTACAGCAGACAGATTTGAACAGCCTCTTCCCCAGCTGACAGAATGAAATACAAGCTAGCAGAGATCAAAAGCACTTACCATTTATCTACCTAGTTATTCATAAAGTCCCCCATCACCATGGTATCTGAAAGCCTCCAGTGAACTGGGGAGAGTTCCCCGGGGCCGAGAGCCTCCAGTGCTTCCTCACAGCAATCAAAATTGCTTCCTGAGGGTTGGTTTGTTTTTTTCCCTTCTTTCTCCTGCTAATAATTTTTATCTATTACTGCAGATCATCATGGGGATTAAAGGGAAGATTGAATCAACTGGGCAAAGGCTTTTACTGAATTTGCATACACTCTCATCCAGCTCCAGTAGTCTAGCTTCTGATCAAAAGATTTATTGTAACAGTAAAAAAGTGTCTGAAGAGAGGAATTAAAAGTTCCCAACCACGAAGACCTATCTGAAAGGAAATTAACAGAGACAAAACTACCATTTTAAGACCAAGACTACGTGTGTTTTACACACTGAAAAGACAGGTAAATGCGTGGCTGAAATATTTTTACAAAAAGGTACGGAACTTTCTAGTGGGAGTTTTCTCCTTGCAATTTGCACAGTGCTTTGACTGTTGGTCATGCAAAGCAAATAGCTCAATGCTGTTATAAAAGAAAAAAAAGGACAAATTGAAAACAAAAAACACCATTTCTTTGAAAACATTCCTATAATTTTTACACTAATCTGATGATTTCTCAAAACCTAATTCATGATTACTGAACCTTTACCTCTGACATTACTAAGATTCCATGGCACAGATTTTTCCAAGCAAAGACTCTAGCTTTCACAGAAGCAAATATATCTTTGGTATCTGATATCAAAAACCAAACTACAAGCAGGTTTGGCTCTTGATTTTCATCTGTAGCCTGTTCTTCTTTCTATAGTCTTCCAATCTAAACTAAAAACTAACCCCAGGACTGCAAAATGGTTGTCAGGTAAGACAAACTGATGAACAGCCTACTCTGCCTTGACACTGGTGTTACCCATTTCTTTTAAGACCAGAAGCAAGTTTTTTAATTGATCTTTGCTCTGCTTCCTGCTTGTAAGCCTCTTTTTATATCACTCTTCCACTTCCCATTGCTGCTATGAGACCAAATCCTTCATTTTTTGAGAGGTGCTGGAATGCTTCAGTGACAAATATCCTGCAGTTTCTATTAACAAACGATGAAAAAATTTAGTCATGGGATGCCAGTGTTTTCTTCTTCTGATTCGTATTAAACAATCAGTGATTTATTAAGAGCTTGTTAATTAGTAATGTGGCAAACTTGATGATTAAAAAGAAACCCAAAGCAACAGAGAGGAGAACTTCTACTGGATTATCTTATGGAAAATGCAATCAGGCTGTAAAAGCAAACTAAAAATAAAACTAATACCTTCTTCATTGACCTCAGGCAGTTGCAATTGGATAAAACACTCCTCAGTTTGTTCCCAGCAGTTTTGTGCAGTGTTGCTCTATGATAGGACTAGCAAGTGTATTCTGCTTGGAGGAAGATTCATCTTGGCTGAGTGTGTGGGAATTCTGAGTTCAAGTGAAGCCTTAGAAGAATCATATTTCAGGTGCCTACAAGTTTATAAACACAGATGCAGAGAGAAGTGGTTGCTGCCAGAGAAGTACCCACTTACCTCTTTATTTAAACATCTGAATGGCATGAGCTATGGTACAGGCCATTAACGTGACAGGGCAGAAAAACCTGGTTTAAAATAAATTTGTCCTTTATTGCCCAGGGGGTGACAGGCATCCCTTTATTTTGTAATCTGGCTCTGTTGGGAACTGCAGTAGCGGAGCTCCATTTTGGTGAACCTGCTTGGGTTTTTATAACAGAATTTGCTTTGTCATTACAAATATATTAAACTACTTAAAGTTTACACCAGGCTTCACCAGAACAACTGCAGTAAATACATAGTAGTATAAAACTATACTACAGTATATACTATATTATACTAATCTACTACACTACCACATTAGTATAAAACTATACTACATCTGTCAAGGAAATAAATCTAATGTCTGAGGAAGTATCCTTGCTGGTTTATACGATAGTCTTTAGTCACATAGTTATTCGTTTACAAAATTCAGTGTTTCATAGTGGGGCTTCCACTAGCTATTGCTAATCAAACAAATTCTGCCACATGTGTAAAAGTTATTGGAATGTATTCTGAGCAATAAGTTCTTCTGCCCACATGGGATATATAAATCGGGCACAGGGCAGTGCAAAAGGTATTGAGCTCCAGTGTCCTATGTGTATAAACAGTCTTTATTTTTTGGTTAGGAGCATAAGGATCTATCACATGAGAAACCTGGGCTGTGGTGTTAACCTCACCTAGCTCCTAGAGCTAGCTCCTCTAGAGTTTAGGAGCATCGCAGAGGTGATACTTTCAGCCTTGGAGGGATAATGTATCATACTTGAGCACCTTGTTCACAGCAGTGCTGCAGTCCTGAAATAGGCTATCATCACTTCTCGGAGCTGATGGCTTTCTGCTGCAAGGTAGCAGTGTCACCTAACACTGTGAGGCGAGGGAATGAGGGTGTGGAAGGACAGAATTTAATGAGGAACAAAACTTTGCAGCAGTGCTTCAGATGCCTCAGGCTTGGTGTCCCAGCAAGCTCTGGATAAGTGAGGATAGGCACAAATAGCTTGGACTTTCACATTAAGAAAAATAAAAAAATGTTTATCTAGCTTACAGTTATGCGAGGATCATTCAGGGAGCTTCACTTTTTCGGGGAGTGTCTGCAGTGATGGTTTCAATGCTGTGCAATTACACACAACCAGCCCTAAAGCAGGTTTTTACCTCAGCAGGCACACAAACCTAAACCCTGCCTTGCCCAGGACAGATGAGACCAAGTGACAGTGCCATGAGACATGTGCCATGAAGTTTCCAGTTCTCTGCTCTTCTCTGTCCGAGGGAATTCAACCTTCTCTCTCACTCCCAGCTGCAGGCAGCCCAAAGGATAAGGGTTTTTGGATTGTCTCTCCCAACTTGCTTGAGTCCTTCATACAAGGTCAGTTCCAGCCGTGGAAAGGACCAGCTCCTTTTCTGACAACTGTTAGAAAAGGAGTCCCATGACCCACTTGGGACAGGATTCCAGGCTGTGAACCCTAAACATATGTTAATTGTGTCTTACAAGAGATTATATACCTCAGCCCCTGAAAGGCAAAACTGAAGAAACACCCATTTGCCCACAGTTTTGTGTCATGTTGCATCTGTGTTTTGGCCTCTGTTATGTGATGCCCTATCTTTTGTCAAGCACTGTGTAGTGCCTTTCGACAGAATCTTTTGTAGTGACCAGACACTCAAAAGTTAGCCAGTAGCAAATGGCATGACCCTGCCCAAAGAAGTTCTAGATAATTTTTGTGCCTTTGAGATGTGGACTTTGAAGCAGTCCATAAGTCCGTGTTAAGAAATTGGCTCAGCATTGACAGAGAAGTGTGATACCTGATGTGCCGGTACAGCAAGCTCAGGCATGATGCTGCAGTAATGGGATCACAGCAACCAGGCAAGGCATGTAACACCAACATGACTTCCAGTAGGGCACCATGTCTGGCCCGCTGATGGCTGTCATTTCAGTGGGGGATTCAGATGATCAGTCCTAGCTGGCAAAAATGACAAAATCTGAATCCCAAACATTATGACTATGAGAGCAAATGGTTGCATGGCTTTTATGACTGTCTGCATTAAGGGCTTGGCAACCCTTTTCCAGAGCCATAAAACTAAAACCAACAGAAGCGATGCCAAGTCTAGGCATCTCCATTCTTTTTGTAGCTACAGAGTTTCTGAGATGTCCACAGGATGGACATCTCAGGGATGAAGGCTTGTGTCAGAAGCACAGTTGGTAAGTGTGATTAGGAAACAGAATACATGTGCAAGAGTAGTCTTGTACCTGCTGCTGGTGCTGCAGAGTGAAGCTCTAGGTGCATGTTCTTCACGCACTGAACAGCCCTGGATGAAGGTGTTCCAGTCCTAGTTGCTGGAAGTTATTACTCCTGCCAGAAGACATGATCCAGTGAGAGCTCCCGGGCAACGCAGCTGGGTGAGGTTACACAGATGAGGAAGGCAATTTTTCTAACTGTCTGGCTTGAAGCAGATAAGGAAGGGCTTGTGTGCCCTTTTCTTGGCAGAGCTGAGGTGACAACGCTTTCTGGTAGGGGCATGGTAACCCTCAGTTAGGAATGATAGTCTTTGACAGGCACAGCTGTTTGTAGAAGCCATGACCTAGTATGAAAACTTCAAGTGTCACTTGAAAATTAGCTAGACAATGGCAAACAATATTTACAGATGGGGAAAATCTGGCACTAGAGGTATTAGAGGGCTTGGCACACAGTACTCTAGCACCCACAGGGTTGCAGGACTCCTGGCTCACATCTTCCTCCTCCAGTCTTTCCCCACTTCTGCCTTCCAGCCTCCCCGAGTGGCAGGGTCAGATGGAGGGGTGATCCAAGGGATGTCCTCCCCCATGATGTCATCCAGTTTGGTCTGTCCAGCAGCAGAACTCCGCAGCTCTGATATGAAAGAAACCACACACACAGCCTGCAGTTCTGGCTGCCTGCAAAAGCAAGTGCTGGCCTTCAGCCCTGGCAGCTGGAACGAAGAAGTGCAAAGTGAAAGGAACAAAAGCGCTGCTTCCTTTCTCTCCTCTTTATCTATGCATTCAGTTAGTTAAGACGGTTCAGGATGCTGTCTGTTCCGTGGGCAGCCTGTTGTCCTCAAGCTGCTGTAACCTTGATTAAATTCAAGAACTTTAATTAGAAGAGAGCTGTAGCTCTGCATGGTTGTCCCACTCTGCAAACAGCGGTAGGGAAGTACAATTACACGTAGTGACAGATGGAGAGCACTAACGTAGGTGTTAAACTCGTGTGCAGCTCACAGCCCAACAGGGCTGGCTCAGCCCCATGGCTCTTCAAGGCGATGAGCTGGGGACTTGGAAGTTGACAGAGTGCACGGGTCTTTCACAGTAGGACTTAAAAGTTGAAGGCACAACCCCTTTCATCTGAGTAGAGGCCTGCTTGGGAAAGCTTAGCAGTAACTTTTTCATTCCTTTCTGGCCATTCTTCCCGAGGATGAGTCCTGGTTTTGTCATACTTTGGGAAATTATGCAAAAGAGATTTTGGTAAGAGCCTACTTCAGGTAGGTAAACAAAACAAAATGGAAGATGGTTTTAGCACTGCATTTTTCATCTGATTGTATTAAAATCTCTTATAAGAGCTGAAGTGTTGATCTTCAGCTCTCTTCTTTTATAGTATCTTCACCCTGAGTCGATCCTTTACCCTTAGCAAGTCTGAGATCCATGAACTCGAAAAAGATGGAAAGAGGAAGGGAGAGAAAAAATAAGCTCAGAGATTTTTTTTTAATCTCTTGATCAGCGTCTTTCGAAGAGAGGCATACACAGGAATTTCCAGTGCACTGGCCGCAGTTAACAAGGCTGCAAGGGACGTTTTCTCAGCAGGTGACAAGTCCCCTTTTGAGTGCTCAGCACCTGGCGTTAGTAACATCACACAGTATTTCCAGCCTCAGCTACCTGCCCCTCTTTTGGAAGCTGGGCTCGGCAGCACTCCAGGATGGCAGCTATGTCACATAGTCCGGTGATTTTCTTCTCATTGATTAGAGGGCTAATGAAGTAAGTCTCACTGTAGCTGAACAAGCCGGGTTTTTCTCTGAGGAGAATGGAGAGAAGGGTGAGAGCTTCCAGCCTCAGAATGGTATAAAGACTTTTACTGGTGCAAGTACAGCTGTGGAAAACAGAGGGTTTATTGTTGAGCATGCCCATGTTTCACGCACAGCCGGGGAAGTGCTGATGAAGCAGTCACACTTGGTGAAAGGGGAGGAAAGAGCATTGTTTATTCAGTAGGGAAATTATAGAGACATGGACAAACATTGCTCATGCTCCTCAAAGGTGCACCACTGCTCAAAAGGCAACATCTGAGGTCATCTATTAATAGGATTTATGCTACTGAGCAAGCTGTCTGGAGAATACAATAGAAATTAGTTCCAGGGCACCTTTGCTTCCTGATACTTTTGCAATCTAAACAACAAACAGAAAAGTCAAGATTGCTATCTATATTTCTTTGAAACATAAACTTCCATCTGAAATTTGGCTGAGGGTAAGCAAACGCCATCCAACTACACTTTTTTCTCTTAGTCTGCTTAAATATCAGTACAAAGAATTCCTCCTTGACTTCAATAAGGGTACGGGGAAAGGGGTAGAGGAAGGAGGAAGCAGCTTTCCAGCTGTCTCAGCCAAACAGTTGGCTGCTGCACAGGGCTGTGAGGTGTAGGCGCAATAGGAAAAGCCATGGTGATACAGTTCCTCTATCTCTGACTTATCTCAGGAATTGCCTGTGTTGGCTGGAATACTGCAGCTCCCACACAGGAGCTGGAGTCAGGACATTCCTCCTTGCTGAACCTGCCCTTTTCACTCCCTACAGAAAAATGCTTCCATATAGACCTTTGCCACAGTTAAACGTCTGCCAGGCACATCTCTGCTTAATATTTTTTCCCCATTTCCTTAAGTGCATAAATTCTGGATTTCTCCTCGACTGTCCCAGTGTATGCTGGAGGGGAGGAGGAGGCCACAGAGACAGCCCTGCTGACTGAGCCCTGGGGATACGTCTGCTCTAACTCCAGCGGGCAGATGTAGGCTTGCTTCAACCAAAAGCTGCTCACAAGTGTTACCTTGCTGCCTATCTTGTCTGCCTCCAGCTATGTGGCTTCCTGTGAAGAACACAAGGCTTCAACCCAAGGCTTCAACCCTTGATCAACCCAAGATTTGATACCTCCAGCAGATCAATCTGCTCTTGGTGGTACAGCTGTGTAAGGACACCTCATCACTGACACTGCATGAGTGAGCAGAAGTTCTGAGAGGGAATTCAGATCTGATTTTTTCCACCTAGTTGAAAGGAATTGGTGTGTTAGCAGAAGGAACAACTTCTGGTCCTGCTGCAAATGTGTTATTTTTGCCAAAGGACAGAAAAGGGTCCTAGATCACAGGCAGCCTGAAGGCTACGATCCAGGAGAAGATGAAGGAGAAGCACAACTTGAAATAAAAATTGCGGGTCATGTGACTCCAAAAAAGCTGTACTGCAGACATCACAAAAGAGAAGGGTATAAACATAGAAATTCAGTGGGTTTTGAACAACAGGGGAAAGAAAACTAGAGGACATTTAAGATGATCCTCTTTAACATTTTCTTCAGGGCTCTGGAATTGCAATGTCATTGCTGGCAAAATTCACAGACAACTCTAAGTGATAAACAGAAGTGGGGACAATCACATATTCACTTGGAAGAATAGGACCATTTAAAAAAAACCATTTCCATGCTAAAAATACAAGCTGAGGAACATGGAAGGTGGTCCATGGGGTATGGAAGAGGAGGGAGAAAATGCTCAGAAAAGGAGCTGAAAATGAACACCCTGTGGTACTCTGTAGGTCTACAAAGGGAAGGAACAGTCTTTTGTGAAAGCCTTGTTGGGACCAATACTGGTGTGCTACCTGCAGACCTTGTGCTCACGTGGTAAAGGGAAGGTGGGAAGAACAGAAAAGAGCAGTGAAGAGAGTCAGTGATAGCTGCGCTGCGCGTACGAGATGGAAGAAAATTACTGGCTACTGAAGGGCTCCAAATTAGAACTGATGGCTGGAAGTTGAAACCACAGAAATTTGCACAGGAAGTAGAATGCAGTTCTCAATACAGGGGGTGAGTAAATGTGAAGTAAAGGAGCCAGGGAACTGACGGGGGGTTTGTTTCTCAGTATCTTTAAATCAAGACAAATCAGGGAATAAATTAGTTGAACAAATATATATATTTTTCCTTAAATTTGATGAATCTTTGATCGTCGATGAGTCACCACAACTTGTGAGCATAAGGGAATGTGCTGGTTTGTGCTTACTTGGAAAGGCAGTGTATCTAGGGTTCAGGGTCTGTTTTGCCCCTAGTAGATTCACACAGACATTTTGGTTTTGTAATGTGAAAAGGGATATAGGATAGCTAAAGGATGTAAGATACAACATGATCAAAGCCCAAGTGTCACAAGAATAGCAGTGATTAAAATATTCTGATCTGAGTGTAATGGCAATGGCAGATTTTTCATTCTAAAGGTAATGCCGCTAAAACTTTTAATGTTTGCACAATTTGGTTCTACTAAATGTAGGGCACTGAAATCTTTCTGTTTGAGGAAAGGATCAGTTTCAATTGCAGGGAAATAATCTCTGCTTCACCAATTTCCTTATGCTCCTTAAGATGGTGTGGTCTCTAGCACAGGTTTCCTGTGCCAATTCTGCCCAAGTCTGTTGTGATTTTTGATGCTGAAGAAATAACACTGCAGATGATCTTGAAGGTCAGATGAAGGCAGGAGAACTGCAAAACAGCATGACTTTGCACCCAACTGCAAGATGATTGGGAAGAAAATTGTTACAACTGGACAGTCTAAGTCCCGCTAGCCTAAACCTCATGGAGACAAATGTCTTTCTTCATCTGAAGGGTTAGCATTTCTTACTGGAACTCTACAAAGAAAAGAAATTAACCCCCCTTGTGGGATGTGATGTTCTATTAGCCAATATTACCATCTTTGTTTACCCACTCCTATGCCACAAACCCTGAACATGTGCTACATGTCCTTAGGCACCCACTGGTTAATTTACTTGTGCAGAGTGAGGCAACAAAATTATAATAATAAATTACAAAACATAGTACAACTGGAACAAAGATACTCTACAAAAATTCTTTCTGCTTTTTTTCCTTGGTATTTTTTCTCAGCCAGAGATACAATATAAAACTACAGGTCAAAGTATGGTCTGTCACATTAATAAATCTTATGAGAAAAACTAAATAATTCATTAAAACAAATTAACAAGTTAATAAGAACAGAAGTGAGTTAAAATACAATAAAATATTATTAATACATCTCAGCCTGTATCTAGAGCCTGTTTAAAGTGAATCAATGCACAATTAATGGGAAGCTGAGCTCCAGTTTTTGTATGATTATGTATAGGGCAGATCATGCAATATCATCTAATCTGCAAGGTATTTAATCCCTTTAGCACTTCTGAAATGAAACTAAATGTGATCTGGACTTCAGGGTCCTCAGCTACTGCAGTGATGGGAATTTTAGAAGTAAGAGAAACTGGTAGTCAGAAAATAGCATATATTTATGTGGGAGTACACTCCATAGCCTCCAACTGCAATTTCCTATCTTCATAATTTTTCAGTTTAAATAGAAATATTTGGGTTTGAAAAAAAAATCAGAATTCTTGAAAAAATGACAATTTTAATTGTCACACATTTGTTTTGAGTATGTTGTTAGACCTGTTATAACTGCAGCATTGATTCATGACATTTCCTCTTTTTGTAATGGGATTTCTGTGGTTGCAAAAAAAAAAATTGAACAAAGGAGACTGTTATGGAAGAAAAAACTAAAGGCATTTTTGGAGGCCAGGAAAATGAACCACAGTGTAACCCTTCCGAGATTTTTGGATGAGGACAGAATTTGAAGTCCTGCTGAGTGATCCCATTTATGTGCTATCCAGGGAATGATGATTTCACTGGGACTTTCCAGATTTGGCATTGAAGAAGCAGGTCTCATCACTCTGAGATCGTTGCACAGCAACAATTTGACATCTTGAAGTAGATACTGTGGGGTTTGTGTGACTTCAGTTTATCATGTGTTTTACATCCTTGTCACATAGGTAAATGATCCAAGAACTCAGAGAAATTCTTAATTTAAATAGACATCAAATACTAGGTGTAAAGCAAAGTTTTCACAGTGAGAAAACTGTCATATTTGTCTCTGAAAGAACTTGCAGTCCATGCTTGACCCTCTCTTTTGAGATAAGTCTTGCTCTTTCAGGGGCAAGGCTGGGTTTTTCTATCTCACTAGTGCTGTGCTTCCTGAGGACTTTGGTAAGAGATAGTACTTGGATTTTCTTTTTACTTTGGTGGAGGTTGTGGAGATAAAAAGACTGTGGTGGCAGCAGAAGGAGTTGAGGTCACTGCTGAAGAGGAGGCCACAACAGGAAGCAAAGCTGAGGCTACATCTTGGTTTCAAAAGAAAGAGGGACATTTCCCCCTTCTACTTTAATAAGCTGTAATAAGCAATGACAGCTGCAAAGGCGTACCCTGTCTTGCAATGCGATAATTTGTTTGCCTTTCCCTACAACCATGGTTCTTTCTGGCTGCCTGATGTTGAGTATTGGTAGCCCAGCCTGGAAGACAGCATGGCAGACAGCTCTGGACATAACCTCTAAAGAAACATGTAGATCAACTTGGTGAGTTGTGAGAAACAGGCGGTTCCTGAAAGCAGAGATGTAGGGGTAGGAAGCGTACAGACAGGGGCACACAAGCCATTTGGCACATGCCACCAACACCTTCTGCACTGGAAAGGTAATATCTCCAGCAGAGTTGAGTATGAGGAAAACCAGGAGCAAGTATTTTTCTAGAGTAATCTCCCAGCTTCCCTTCCCTATGTCCACTCTGGTTTTATGAGGTACCTCGGAAATCAGTGCCAGTAGCTTTGCCATAACAAAGCCCCAGATGCTGCTCTGGGTGAAACCCGTCTCTGTGGAGGCTGAAGTCAGAGGGATGTCATGTGTCTCCAGTGCCTTGTCACCTTGTCACTCAGGAAGAAACTAAGCTGCCTTTTGGATAGGTGCCCACAAAGGATGAGATAACTCTGCTCTGGACGTGCCCTGGTTCTCAGTGCTGACCATATAGAAGCTCAGATGCCTGACTTTTGGATAGCTGAGGAAGTTACTGCCGCTTGCCCCTAACAGCCTGGAGATTTTTAATACTGCTTTCCACAAAAGTTTTTCACCAAGGACTTGCTCCTCACTATGCACGTTGAGACACAGGAAATGGAGTAGTACTTGACTTCCTGTCTAATACTAAGATATGATGGGGCCAATTTGAAACTCTCTTTTTGCCACCTCAGCAGAAAAACAACAGATTCAGCATGAGTCAGAAGACAGGAATCCCCCATGCAAAGGGAGTCCTGGTCCCGTGTAAAGGTGCTTTATATTTTCCCTACTTAATCAGCCCTGTGGAAACTTCCAGGGTGCTCCAAACCCATATAAGGGTCTTCCCTCTGTGTGCAGTTCAGCAGCTTGGGGCAGAAAGGGCAGAAGGAGCCTTCAGAGGTGTGGGTCTCTCTGCTGGAGTGCTGATGGTGATCAGCTTCATGGCAATTTTTTTTCCTCCTATATATTTTTTTGAAACCTTTATCTGAGCTAACCTTCTGTCCGGTGGTGCAGATGTTCCTCAGTCTGCATTCCTTTGAAAATAATGGGCTATTTGCAGAGCAGTGATTGTCCCCATTAAAAAAAAAAAAGGCAAACCCCCTTATCCTCTTATCGTTGAAGATGAAAAACCGTGCGTCTCCTACTCTGTCATCTCTTCTAACACATTGCACTGAGGGTTAAAGGCGTGTCTCCATCTCCTCCCCAAATGTCTTTATTAATAGCTTTCAAATATTGGCCTCCTTAGGCCATGGACAGATGCAGCTCTGGACATGCTAGAGGCTGCATAGCACTCAAGGAGATAAGACAGTTTAGTTTAACACAGCACGAATGATTCCAGCCTCAAGTCCCAATCAAAGAGATTTACAGCTGTTTTAAAAAGACAGTAATGTTGACTTGACTGGTGAAAAAACGCATGAAACCACTCTCAATAAAAGGTCTGGTTTTAGCAAGTAAATAAATATTAGAAGTACAACACACACAACTTGATTATTACTTCATTAAAAATTAGCGTAATAGCCTAATTGTAACACACCAGCAATATTTGCGCTTTTGGAATTAACAGTCAATAACCCACAAGACAGACACATCCTTTTATTAAAACAATTATAAAACAGACAGTGAAACAGATCTCCTTTGTCACCATTTAGGAGCAATTTAATGCACTCTGTTCCTAATATTTTGTGATGCAGAAATTCTATTCTCTAATTTCCTTTTCAAGTCTCTGTCCCAAAGCGGTTTTAATTTGATATTTTCTACTTTAATGTAAGAGACCTTGCTCAGCACCTCCCCGGATCAAGCCCTGGGAGACGCATTAAAAGATGAGAACAAGCCAGCCAACCCCCTCTGCAGAGGGACAAAGGCGACCCCACACCATGTGAGGGGTGCCTCTGCATCGATGCTAATTAAGTGACCATCTGCAATCTGCATCAAATAATTATAAGTTGCCTCCCCTGACTGCACTCCATGTGCTGGCACAGCCTGGTGGGAGGCGCAGCACGGGTTGCGGGCTGCTGGTGCCCGAGCACGGGGGCGGCGGGGGCTCGGAGGAGCAGATCATGTTTATCCCTTCACCACGAGGCACACAACCTGCTGAGCAGACAGGTGCTGGCTGTGCTGATGTCCATGGGCGATGAAGCCGGGTTGTCCTAGTAGCTGACATCTATATCTAGATCTATCTGGATTTTTAAACTGATACAACATGAAGAATGTCACTCTCTGTTACTGTATGTGTGTATCTTATGGATATCCTTTAAGCACAATGCCTTGACCATGTCTGCCCTGCTTTCTTCGGATGATGGATTTTGCCAGTGTAATGGGCTATTGTTTTCCACAGTTTTTTTAATTTATCCTTCAGTTCAAATGCTTCTGGACATGATTACAGTTAGACTCTTTCCTCTGTACTTTAACAACTCCATTGTTTCTACTTATGCTTTTAAAAACTTTAGACTTCATCTCAATAAAGCTCAGCTATTGAAACCAAAGTAAATTCTGCCTTAACATATTCAAAAACTTTAGAAGGAGCCTACTGAGCTAAGTATGCCTAAACCCTATTGATGTCACACGGAACCTATTACATTACATGTACTACAGCAACGCAGTAAGTTTAGTGCTTCCTTTTTTCTTCCATTTTCTGCCTTGTATCCAGCTGCCTCTCTGCTGGTATTAAAAAGATTTTGTTGGCTTTGCTTGGTCCAAAGTTAAAGTAAAGTGAGCGCAAGCTTTTATATAACATGTTCCCAAAATTTTCTGTGAAAGACAAGTATGACATATATTTTTACATCAATGCACTTTCTTCAGTAGTATTTGAGACCTTGTTACAATAGAAGTAGAGCCAGCTAGAGAAAAAGACAATTAGAAATAAAAGACAATTTTTTTTTTAAGAGAAAAAAATTCCACTTAATTGAGTCTGTACTGTCTTGCTTGCAAGAGGAAACAATTAAACTTTATGTTCAAAGGACTTTGAAGAAAATATTGTGGGTGTCACCCAAGGCAAGATTGGCAAGATAACTCTTATCTAGTCTTTGGTCCATTTTAGGTAGGCAGCATCCTGTACCAAAGGCTTTTCTGTTCCAGACCAGAGCTGAAGTCACAGCTCTGGAACACAAGAGGGTGTTTCAGGTTTCAGCCCAGTTCTGGCTAGCTGAAGTCCTGCTCTGCTGATTGCGTGTCCTGGAGACCTAGCTAGGGCTCACTGGTGGGTGCACTGTGATTCCACTCTGTTCCCCATCTGCTGTCTCCTCCTGGAAAATACAAGGCGAGCGTTTTCTAGTAGTGCCAGCGGTGACAGCCTTCAAGCAGCATGGATTTGCATGGAGGTAGTGAGGTCTCGGTGTGGGATCACCACCTGACAGCAGAGGTTTATGTGGGATGGGGTAATGGGACAGCCCTGCTCTTTGTCAGCCCCTGGCAGGCACAGAAGTGCTGACAGCCATCCAGCTGTGCAGCTTCCCTTCCTGCCACCCTCAGGTCATGGTGCAGCTGAATCCAGGCCCAAGAATATTGCAGTTTTCTAGCAACATGTCTGCACACACAGGGAGGGATAACTCCAGGCAAGTGGCCCTGGGAGATGATATCGGGCCCTTGTCTCAAAGCAGCCTTGTGCTCTACATCCTCACATACAATCTGAGACATCGGGCTTGTGCTTGTCTTTTGTACCACTCCCTAATTCTTTGGAAGTCTCCCCTTGCCCACATATGGTATCTGGCTGACACACAGGGAATCACGGGAACGGAAATCACTATGGTATGTAGGAGTAGTGGCTAATCTGTTGGGATTATACAGACATTGTCACATGCCTTTAAAACTCAGTTTCATTTTCTCCCTTCAGGCTGTTTTCAGCATCCTTGATACCCTTGTAGATAAATGAAGCTGGCAGAGAGACCAGCTCAATAAACAATGAATTTTTCATGTCTCTAGTAACACATCTGACCCTGTGCAGGCTTGTCCATATGTTGTAGATGCTCAGGTAAGGACTAAAACAGCAGTGAAGACCTTGTAGCTGTCCTTTGCAGTGGAAAAGGCCACTTGAAAATTGAAGGTAACTTAGGACCAGGGGCACACTCCTTCTGCCTCTAGGATTGCAGCTATCTTCCTAGGACTCCCTTGCTCAGGAGCTGCTTTTAGGGCTCTTGAGCTTAGTTGCTGCCAGAGCTGCCTTGCACCAGTGTCACAGCCCAGCCATTACTGGCAACAAAGAGAGAAAGATCATCTTTCCTTCAAAGGAGATTTTAAAGTAAAATGAGTGGTTTTAGCTGGCAGCAGGCAGATCTTACAGACCCATTCCCCTTGCACCTGTGCAGCTGCCTCTGACCTTCCTCTCTCCCCTCATCAAGCAGGTGGAGGCAAAGGGGTTGCAATCCAGACAGGTGTGAGGAAGAGGCTTTGGGGAGGGTCCAGGACAGAGGTAAAAACTTTAAATTGCCCTTTGGACAGAAACTCAGCTATCCTTTGTGCTCTCCAGCCTCACCGAATGATTGGATGCTGCTGGAACATCCCTTCTTCTCCACACCTGTAAGGACTTAAAGATCACAGTTGCCTTTCTCAAACACTGCTAAGGCCACAGAAGGAACTTGCTGTAAGAGAAGTCACCACAGTGGGGCTTGAGTTAAGTACAGAAAGGAGGACATTTGCGAAGATGCTACTTCCGGGGCTGGCAGAGGCGACATCTGGTTAGCACATCCTGGTTAATGCATCCAGACAAAAACTCCCCCTGTGGCACACCACGGGAAAGGAAGGCACTCCTTCACATACACGTATCACTAGTCGAACAAAGATCACCCCAAGTTCGACCGTGACCACTGAAGTACCCCCAGACTCATTTCTGGGGCCTTCCGCCAGAGGACGGCACATGAGACCTTATCACTCTCAACAACAACCTGAAAGGAGGGTGTAGCCAGATGGGATGTGGTCTCCTTTCCCAAGTAACAAGTAATTTTTTTCATTTTTGGTTTTAAAGAGGTATGTATCATTATCATTAATAAAGAAACTATGCTTAAAGTACAACATCTGTGGCAAATATTTGCAAGTCCTCATTCAATCCATTTGTATTAGTGGAAATATTTCCTATGACTTTTGCCATGGATTAGTCTCTTGTTATAATACTTGTCTGATCAAAAGCGTCGTGCTTCAGGTATCACTGCAACGCCTAATCCTTATGTGGCCCTCCAGCAAATGGATTTATCATCCTAGACCTGGGCTCGAGAACTTTAATGTTGTGTGGAGGAGTAGCTGGTAATTTTGGGTACAAATCATCACAAACCAACCTAGCAGCAGGTTTACCTCTCTGTAACAGCCTGTAGTAGGTGGAAGCAAAATGCAGAGAAATGGATCCTACAGATGGACTGTCTGGCAGCTGGTGGCTGCCCCTGCACACATCTTTTTTTGCAGAATGAGGTCTCCTATAATCTAGAATTTAGTGGCACCTTACTAAGGAAGTGTTTGCTGTGTTAGACAGCTCTTAACACCTGCAGTGTCAAAATAAAGCCATTATAGACGGAGAATGTGCATTCTGCAGTGAAAAAAACCACTTATGTATAGCTCACTCACTAGTTATTTAGGGCACTTAGAGATGAAAAAGCCCCATAGAGTTGGAGGAAGTTCATTCCTTTATAATGAACTGCCAAGTTGTCAGAAGCTCTGTGGCTAACACACCCAATAAAGAGGAAAAGCTCAGCAGATTGAAAAAGGTTAGTAACTTTTCTACAGTGCTTTGGGTTTTTTTCTCCAGCATAAGTCATAAATATGCAAACAAATGTTCAGAAATAATTTTTGAGGATTTTAAGAATATTGCTAATCTCCTTCATGTTAAGACATCCCATAATTGGCTGTACCAATTAGTCAAGGTAGGTGCCTCAGATTTCTTCTACTGAGATTCACTAACGAATAGAAAATGAGCTGTCTGCTTTGTAGAGTATATTCGTCTAGAAATAGCAAGCTCAGTAGCAGGACCATAAGGTCCAAAATGTAAATCCAATCCTAAAAATACTCCATCCTTCTCTTTAAACCAAAGGTTATGGAATGCCAATGTAAAAGAGCAAGCATATTTATTCACCTTCAGGTGTACCACCAAGACAGCATCGCCCCACATCTGCAGTCAGCAGAGAATCATTCCAGCCTGAATGAGCCAGCTTAGTGTCACTTTTACCACTGTTTCTCAATCTTTAGTTTGTCTAGTGAGGAGGACATTAAAGGTGCCAATTGAGCCAAATGTGTGTTTTGGGCATGCAAACATCTGCCTTCATCAGGTGGCTGGTGACTGTCAGTCATAACTGGCTCAATGCAGTGAACTCCCGGTTTTCCTTTTCCTTTTTTCTGTTTTCCTTTTCTTAACACACATCCTCTCTGCTACTAAAATTTTACAAAAGCATAGAGAGACAGCCCTGGTGTTTCATGAGCTGTAGTCACCACACACCGAGCAGGAATTTGTTAGCCAGTTCCGGGATGTTGGTACAACCCAGAGAGTGCCCACACGGAACACAAAGAGACAGTCAGTGTCAGCTGCGATAACTGAGATTCAGACTGAGGCTAATCTACTGTGGCTAATAAATACCCACCTTCGCAACAGCGTCTTCCTGTCCTTGGAACATATGAGCTCCACAGAAATAGGTGAGAAACTGGCCTCAATTTCTTTTCACACACAGTTTTGAACAGAAACGATGCAGGTTTGTTCTGGTGATATTTGTTAGGCAAAATTAAAAAGAAAAAATCAGAGAGGTCGTTTGTCAAGCACAGGGGAGAAACTAGAAGGAATAACAACAATAATCTTTCTTTCCTGCATCAGCATTTGCATTTTTTCTCTCCAGCAGATTTTGACAGAAAACATGTTAATGTGATCTGGGAATGGTCAATTTTTTTTGCCAAACTGTGGCTAAAGGTGAACCCAGCACCTTTCATGGTAATTTTTTTCCTGTCTGGCCAACAGTAATTCTGATCAACCCATTCTGTGGTCAGGAAATAATTAAATCCAGGATGTGCTGTCAGGGATATACAAATTCTTTTTTTCCTTCTAGATATTAAGAAGGGATTAACTAGGACTGTTTCAAAAGATATTATTTCTATGTTTACAGAGAAAAGAGTGTGATGGGTTTTAACGTTTCAGGGTGGTTTTTTTCCCCTTTTTGTTCCTTATCTGCACTCAAAAACAATTATGAGACTGTCCAAGGGGTAAAATCTGAAACAACCACATGAAAACCTAATGATAGTAGTAAAAGGAACAAGAGATTAATAGGAGGGGCTCACCCTTGGTTTATGCCTTTACAGTTTTCTCTGATGAGGTGCAGTGCTGGGTAACTGGTGTCATGTGTCGTGTCATAGAATATCATATCCATATCAGGGTCCGTCATGTCACATAAGAGTAACAGGAGATGACAGATTCAATGGGAGACTGTCAGCCTAGAAATATATATTTTTAAAAATTCTTACATATAAAGATTTAAAATGTATAAAACCTGCTAGTTATAAGTTAAAGAAGATGAAGAGGAGAGAAACAGGAGGGAACCGAGAATAGTCTTTACAAGACAGAAAGCAGGCCAGGGCAAAATGTCGTGTCTCAGACACATCACTCAGAAACTCGGGCGAGCTAGATCCGTGTCACCTCAATCTGCAGGAGTAGCTTAGCAATAGCATCTGAGCTGCTCAGAATTTGAACTCTTAACTTTTGGGGCAGATTAGAGTTGGTTCTAGTTAATTCCATTATTTTTTGTTTCAGTCTACACGCTGGGAATTTGGATTCAGGAGCACATACAGGTTCCTAATTTCCTGCAAGTTCACATCTCAGAGTCTGTCTCTGAACAAAAGGTTTGTGCTTCCCTGTGCCAGGCCAGAGCTTGTCTTGGGAGAAGCTGCAGGGGAAGAAGGATGCAGAGCCATCCTTCACACCTACCCAAGGGCCTGGGGCAGGCAGAGGGCTGGACCAATGCAGCTGTGGCATGTTCACACCCGGCGCTTATTGTGGTTTCTGCAGTTCCTGCATTAGCTGATTTGCAGCCCCTGTTGCACTAGCAGCACGCAGAGAAGTGTTAGCCACTGTTGACTAAGCTGTGGCCACACCACACTGCCATACTTCAACACACTTCAACAGGGAAATCTGGTCAAGCACCCCACTGTGCGTTGTCCCACCGCTCCAGGATGGTCTGCAGGGACACAACACCAGCTTGAGACTAAGCTATTTATGTGCCAGCATTCCCCCAGTTTCATCCCACTGTACAGCTACTTGTGAGACAGACAATGCCATTTTCCAGGTGGCAGCATGGCAGAGACACTGTTGGGTGTTGTGGTCCTCATGGTGATGAATACAGACAGGCATGGCTTAGCTTAACTTCCCCCAGGCTGCAATTTCATGGCTCAGGGCACCCCTGGCAATGCCTGAAATCAAGCATATGTTCCTTTGGCATTTTTTTTCTGGGGAGCCCCAACTTCAGAGCCAAGCCAAGATCCTGCTGTCTTGGGGCAGGATGCTCTTGCTGACCTTCAGGGTCACAATGTTTGAGCAGCTGCCACAAGCTCCACTCCAAGTGCCAGACACACATGACCATCCTTGCCTGGAGACTTGACAGATCATCCCCAGCGTAGCTGTTACTTCAGCCTTCCAGAGAGAATTGGTTTGCTGTCTGGGTGAAAACCTCTCACAGGTTGTTTGGATAGAAGCAAGGAGTACCACTGGTGCCTGGGTGACTGAAGGACAGATTAAGGAGTCTAATAATAACTCTGATGGGTAGCAAGAAGTAGCTGAAATTATTGCAATGGTTTTATTTCTCTGCAGAGCTTTGGTAAGCCCAGGAGTGAGACTTTCTGTGTGTCCGAGAAGGGAGGCTGTAGGAGGTGCTGAGCAAATAGAAAGGAGGCTTCCACAAAATGCTACTGTATGCTCCGAGCTTACAGGTGGGGATGTGTTGTGCTGCTGTGATACAACTGATGATGACTGAAAACTATGCACAATCATTTGGGTTTGGCTCTAATCCTAAATCTGTTCTATGTGCTCTTTATGTGTGAGTTTAGCAGTGCACATATTGCAGTTCATGCAGGGCTTTTTGTTTACTTTGTCATAGATTTTATTGCACTGAAAGCGGGTGTTTTAATGAACTGCTTATAAGGTGGAACCGTAACTGTAAAGATGTTTTAAAAGGTGTTTTAACTATAAACCAAAGTAAATGTTGTGAGCAGCAGTAAATATGAGAAACAAGTAATCAGGCAAAGTTGGAAACTCTATCATCTTTATGCTAAAGATTTCAGCATGATTGCTTTTATTTTAAGCTACACAATGTGGAAAAAAACACTTTCAAGGTTAAAATGATGTCTCTGAGTGATGCTCAGGAATGCCCTCTGTTTCTTAGGGTTTGGGGATAATGGGAGAAGGACATATCTCTCCTAGGGAAGTAAAATACCTCTCAACCATACTCAGAATTGTGTATTTTAGTTTTTTGTTGTTTTTTGTTACAGTGTGTAGCTAGCCAAAAACCTATTCCCAGTCACTGTGGCAAGAAAGGTTCATCCTAATCTCCAAAGGCATCCAATACAGGCGATGGAGTGCAAGGAGTTTGTGACAAAGGACTTGACTGAACATGAAGAAGCAACCCAGGTTCTGTTTTAGCAGAAATTATAGCATGGACAAGAGGGACATTGTCTTTTTCTTCTCATTTTTCCCCACCAGCATTTGCGGTACGGTGGGTGCTAATGCTGATTTAACAGCTGCCTCCACTCTCAGCCGCATGAAAGGGGACTCAAGAGATGACATGCCCAAGGAATTCGCCTGTGCATTCCAGGGACGGCTCACACAATGGTGGGAGAGGAGGCCGAACCACAAGGCAGGGAGCCTGGGGAGGATAAGGCTCCTGATCTCAGAGCCCCAGGTGCTGCAGAAAGCCTGGTTATTCAAGAATCTTTGCCTCAAAAGCTCCATTTGAAGCTCTTTCGCATCAACGCCGTGTGTGCAGTACGCTGAGGTAACACAGAGGAGCAGGATGGGTGACCGTGAACTTGTTTAAAGTCCTTTAAAACAGCTTTGGAAGAAAGAGGGGAAATATTGTTCGGGAATAGTCAGCCTCATGTCACATTACATCAAAGTTGAGGGAAGTAGTGAAGCTGTGAGACACAGAAATTATCTTAGTGCTTTTATTTTTCTGTACTTATTGATACAACAAAAGTTCTTTCTTTTCAAGCTCCTTATTAATCTGTATGATGCCACTGTTTTTGCTAGAAGTGACGTTGGCAAAAAATGTTTGAAAAACAGAACAAGAGCTACATAGTCCAAAAATTACCACCAAATGGTGTATAAGTGTGTAAGGTTGCTGACACTGCAAACTCTTTCAGCTATGGTATGATAGTTTAGAGTAGGAATAGATGGAGAATATGTACTCTCTGCATTTTGAACTACACATATTGAAAGCAGAGCAGTTAGAAGGAGGCTAAACCAACATGGCAGCATGCTGGCTGTTCCCTGGAATAAGGTGTTCCTGTCCCCTGCAGCTATAATGCATCAATATAATGCTGTGAGATCAATAGCTCTGTCCTGTAACTGTAGATCTAGTTAAGGCAGTATTTGTATTAAACACCTTACTGTTATTAAAGTTTACTATTGCTGCTCTAAACTCTGAGGCAAACTTCTGCAAGTCTGCTATTTATGTCAGCTGAACTCTCCATGACCTGCAGGCTAGTTAACTCCTTTTCATATTTCCCGTGTCACTGACAAAAAGCTTTCTTGTTCCAAGGCATGAATAACCATTTTTGGTACATATTTTCCCAGTTAATATATTTACTCGTTACTTAAAGGAAAATCAAAAAGATTCCTCTTCTACTTTTTGTCATGGTACTATTGTGGTTTTCTTCCCTTCTGCTTATAAAATAGGAGATGGAAATCAGGGAACAGTTCAGGATTTCTGTTGAGAATAACTGGGGTATATATTTTGGTAACTAATCCTTTTGCCAAGTAAACTTGGCTGTTTCTCAGCTGGTGTGACACTTGTGTTGAAGCAAAGACATGAGATTATGACAACTGCTTTGCTCATTAGCAGTGAACATTTGTGTTTAATAAACTGAGCGAGCCGAGTCTATTTGCTCTATGTTTTTTCTATTTACAAATGATTTTTAATAGTCAACAAGATATATAATAGGACAAAGTCCCCTGTAAAGCTCGAGTTTATTTGGGTTTCAGGTAATGTCTCCGTCCATGGCTTCAGATGTTCATGGGGAATTTCTGGGTTCCTTTGAGCCATTAAGTTAGCTAGGTCAGCGAAATCTTGGGATTACTGTTTCCAGGAACTGGTTACACAAAGGCTTCAGCAGCTCATAACATCTCATGAGGCTGTCCCTGGCACAACAAAAGATGTGCTGACAGCATGTTAGGGTGCCACAAGTACTTAGTGAAGCATTGCAGTACAGAGGTGGGAAGCTAGAGCTGGCTGTAGAAAGGAACCCCTTCAGACCAGTTCTATGGAGGACAGCTCACAATTCTGAAGGAACCATCACCACCACATGCACTTCAGAAGCATGGTCCTATACTTCTTTGGGACCCACTTGTTTGGATGGGTGAGGTTCACTCTTCACAGTTTCGCTCTTGAGAGGAAATATACTCCATTCAGAGTATTGAATTCCTGACACTTTTTTGATGATACCTTTTTTAGCTCTGGAGGAACATTTCCTTTACAAGGAAAAATGGTGGTTCCCTTTCTTTGGGCCAAGAGAAGAGAAAAATGATGTGTAAATAGCTTAACAAGCAGTATCCCTCCAAGGCAGAGCTGTGGTCCATGACACAGTTCTTCACTTGCTTTCCTCTTGTCCACTTGCGTGGAGGGTTTATTGCGGCAGAGAGCAGGTGATACAGACCATTGTGCCATCCTTAGCCCTTTCATCTCTGTCGCCTTGTCAGAGGTTGTGAGAGAGAAGCGGGCCCAGCCACAGGATTGACCTACGCATTTGCCTCTGGACTCTGAGGCACACAGTGTAGTAATAAACCCCTCACACAGCTGGAGAAAACTGTCATGCCACAGCAACAAAAGCCAGGAAGTCTACTTATTCCAGCAGGAGTTCTTCAATGAAACTGAGCAATGCAGTCATTGGAGTCGGCTTGCAGTGTGGCTTCTCTCCAGTCAGAACAACAAACCCCGCCCAAGGACTTGGACAATCAGAACTGTCAAAGGATGGATTGGTTTTCAGGGGAAGATTCTTCACTTCATTGCCCTCACCCAAAAGCATTTCAGTAATAAAAATTTTTAGAAATTGATATGAATTGTTTTGGGTATTTTGTCACTGTTTAGCCAAGAAATAGAAAATATGAATTAATCAGAGAAAGTACGTAGACATATGCGTTTATGTTTAAGCCTAGTTCCTGCTTTGGACCGATTGCACTGCAAAAGTTACTGATCTAAACCAGAATATCAACTTCAGAAAAAAAGAATTTAGTAAACCAAATCATATAACTTTTTGTTCTCCGTTTTCCTTCTTTCTTTCTGCTAACAATCTGGCTAAAATATGTTAATAACCTTAATGTACCTATACCAAAACTAGAGAAATACATATATTTAAGCTATCCAGAGTTTATGCTTCAGGGGAAATATTTCACTTTCCTATAAGTTTATACAGCCAGAGACAGTACCTGTCTCTTAACTGTTTAGATATGAAATATACATTAATTCAATTAAACTTTAGACCGGATCTTGAGGTGTTATGTATAATTCAGAGTACTTTCACTAAAGCTTTAATGGTTTATGCCACTGCAGTATCTAATGCATTGCACAGTTGTCTTTGAGATAAATCCATCAGCGCTAAACTTTCGTTAAGATTACACGTCGAGTCCAAGGGGGGCAGAAGAGCATCGCATTGATGAATACTTTGCAATGTGCTATAGACCTCGTTCCAAAGGGTGCTCAGCCTGATGGCTCTACTCCCATCTGCCATACATGAATCACTGCCCCAAGGTGGAAGTGCTTGTAGGAGTCAAGAGCTGTGTATGGTGCAATGGAGAATAGACTGTCCTTGTTAGACACTTTTATAAATCCCTTATCTGTGCCATAGCACCTAAACATGTTTAACGTATTTATCCTTGAAAACATCCCAGAAGGTAGGAGAGTGTTATCTTTACTTTATGGGGGAAGCACAGAGGAGTAGTTACATCAAGGAAACATTCATAAAATCTAGCACGGAGAGCAATTAAATTCCTGTCTCCTGGGTATGTTCAAGAACCAGGTACCCTCTCCTGACTCTCCTAACATCCTTAATGAGTCACATTGCTTTTAGGAGCCAAACTGCAGCAACTTTATATGATTCATCTGTTTTTTACGGGAAGAAAGAGCTCCATAAATAGCATGTATTCACTAAATCTATCTGTGGCTTTTTTGCAGGTGGGACAAACATTTGTTTAAATAAGATTCAGATTATTGGTGGAGCCAATGAATATGCACTTTTCCACCAATTCACAAAAAAGGTATTGCAGTTGAAAACTGTAGATTTTTCTCCCTGGTTGCTTAATTATCTGACACAAGAGAATTCATTTGCCTCATTCACATTTCTAACAACCTATGTTAAAGCAGGTGCAAACCTTATTTTTTGTGGAAAAACTGCCTGGAAGGAAAAAAACCAAAATAATGTTGGCATTTCCAGCAGCTCTCCTACTGCTGCCTGGAAGAAGACAAGCAGAGCAGCTTTCCATTCACTGGGTGTTCGCTGAACTGCCCCTCCAAGAGTGTAGGATCTATGCTTTGGCTGCTCCTCTCTCGAGTCGTGTTTGGAGTAACACCACCCATCACCAACTCCTCCTACTCAGTCACTGGCAGCCTGCTCTCCTGCAGTATTGCTGCAATTGGCCTTTAGAGCAGAACCTTGGTATGAGGCTCTTTTATTGTAACATGCTTCCTATTTTATAACTACAACAGTATGGGAAAAGGGAGGGAGAGGCAGAGAGAGAAAAGGCTTTGTGCAGCTCAGGCAAATTCCATCCAAGAAATAGAGAATACATGTGCACATTAACCATGGATTAACATGAAAGTTATAATGATACAGCAAGAATGTATCTTGACATTAACTATATATTCCATTTATCTATTACATGGTAATTGCCTACTTGTCTATTTTAAAAAGAATTTCAATGGGAAACAAGTCGTGGTTATATTGTGGAAATCAGGCAAGCTTGTCTCCCCCGGAAACTGCAGTGGCAAATGTATAGATACCACATGCTCTTTAAAGACTTCCCTTGTAAACACATGAGTTCTGCCCCACGGAGAAAGAAGAATGTTGTCTACCTTTCCTTATCTGAATGGGCTAATTGAGTCACAACAACGATTTCAGCTGCTAGAAAAGCTGAAATAATAACAATCTTGTTATTATTCTCTAAGCAAAGACAAATTTTTCCCAGAAAAATGGGATATATTGCCAAGGAATATATATTGCTTGGGATGTATTGCCAAGGAAGTGATGCTGATTCCTACTGTCCCTCACACAAACATATACAGGTATATTTTTAAAAGAGTCATGCTACAACCTAGTCTGCTGTCCTTGGTGTCAGTGTCAAAATTAGAACTTAATTTACTGTAAGAAATCCAGTTCAAAGGTTGAGATTGAGAGGCTCCTTTAAAAGCAGCATTTTTTCCATTACACATACTTTAAGATTGACATTAGGGGCTCCTACAGCTTTGTGTAGAAGAAACCAGAAAGGGCTAATTTATAGTGTAGAGATGCTGCTTTTTTATCTGCTTTGTGATGGTACAAATTATACCCACTCCCACTTGGTGCTTTTCCATGTGGGGAAGCTAATGCACCGTAATGGACATACTCCATGGACAAGGCTCCAAGGTGGTCCTTAGTGACTTCTGCTTTGAAAGCAGAGGAAGGTACAGGTGGTAGTAACTGAAAAGATGATCTGACAACATAACCTTTTCCAGGTCTGTCCTTGTCTGTTTGTTTGCTTCTTTTTCAATCCTGCTGGCCTCCACAACATTTCATAGTGATTTCCACTTGGGCATTATTATTTCTGTAAGTTTTCTTTAAATCCGCCATCTGATCATTACTCAGGGTGTTTAAAAAAAATTGAATAATCATTTCCTGTTTGCCTTCTCTGTACCATCCATGATTTTCTACATCATAATTAAACTGTCTGAGAATTCAGATTTGACTATTTATTCACCTTTTCTTCTTTACATTTCCCATCACGGATGCCTATCTAACTTCATTCTTTGACCTTTCCCAAATAAAGGCCATCAATCAGCTCACTCCCTCCTTCTTTGAAGCATAACCTTCTGTCCGCTCACCAAGTCCTTGCATGCCAGTTCCCAACAAAGCCAGTCCTAGGCTTGTACCAGCTTCTACAAATAACTCTTCATTGCTCAGCTTGCTCCCAGAACTTCCAAGGAGCCTCTTCAAAAACATCTAATCTCACCTTGAGACCAGGGTCTCCCCTTCCTACTTGATTTTTGCACAGCAGAGAGAAGAATAACTTCAGTCCTGCACCACCCTTGCCATCCTGGCTCTTGGCATCCTGACAATGCAGCTGCCCTTCTTAGCCTGGCTTCTGGTGAGAGGTAGGTGTTCAGCTCTGAGGTCACCCTGTGGACCCCAGCCTGAGCTGGATCCTTTGGTTCTGCTCACTTCTCGATTCCACTGTGCTACAAGGCAAATGTTGTGTCTCAAACAGGTACTATAATGGGAAAAACATTACTGTGGACAAGAGAGGTGGAGAGGGACAAAGTTATATGGAACATTCCTAGAGTTTGTCAGCCCCTAGGAGATATTTATTACTCTCCTCTTCTGCTCCTGTTAGAAAGGCCTACTCCTACTCTTTGCTGTGTCATATAGTTGTTTCATCATCTCTGTTTCCGTGTAGAAATGATCTGACCTATTTACCCTCCTTCATTTCTGTGTGATTCTTAGCATATTTCTTAATGTCATCACAGCCTATTCCAAAGAGGTAACTAAAATTGTCAGTAGTAGTCATGATGCAAACTCACTGTGCAGGTATATAATGTTACAAGGATGCTCTGTTTTATTTTCACTTCCTTGCCTAATAATTCCCCGTGCAATATTTGCCACTTCACTGCCATGGAGCTGTCTTTTCAGAGCACTATCCATAATGACTCCCAGATCTCCTGCTAGACTGGTAATAGCTAATTTCCCTAGCTAATAGCTAATTTAGAGTTCATCCCTGTGTATATAGTCATACAGATAGTTGTTTTTTCTCCTTCGTGCACCTTACTTGCATTTATTGACATTTCATTTGTGATTCCCATTGAATTTAATTTGTGATTTTATTGCCTTATCACTCAGTATTGTGAGATTCTTCTGTAGCTGTTTGCAGTCAATTGCACATTTCACTATCCCAAATAATTATTTGTCTTCTGCAGACTTCCTTGCCTCGTTTTTAACCTTTGCATAGAGATTACCTATGAGATTACCTATGACAATTTTGAAGCGCACAAATCCCAGTACAGATCTTGTGGAACCGCCCCGGTAACATTCAACTATCATGAAACATCAAATTTTATCCTTGCTCTTATTTTTCCTATTTCCCTACAAGCTATTTATGCATGCCAGTACAAATGGACTTTCTTCATCAGTTTATTTAAATGCTTGCTGAGGGACTCCCCCAACAGACACCTGCCACCTCTCTTATTTCTTTCCAGCTGTGCTTGAGCTATAGCTGCTGAGCCTGTACATTGTGGCCCGTGGGCCA
Organism: Rhagologus leucostigma; assembly: GCA_013397725.1. Lineage (NCBI taxonomy): Eukaryota > Metazoa > Chordata > Aves > Passeriformes > Rhagologus > Rhagologus leucostigma. The sequence goes on along the minus strand of VZTD01004941.1, from coordinate 920,481 downwards.
AGTCCCTGGGACTCCTTAACCTCTGGAGATACGTGATGGTTGAAGAAGACCATGAGCTGTCGTGGGGAAGACTCTGGAGCCTCAGCATCATATTGTGGGGTCACAGTGCCACCATACAATGCTAGAAAGGGACCAAGAGACTCACAGAGATTAGAACATGGTGTGTCTCCATCCACAAGCACTCATCCCCACCGTGAAGAACTGAGTGGCTTTTAGAGCAGGGTAGCAGCTAAGATTTTAATTTTGGTTTGGATGTGGCTGGTGTATTGGAGAGTGCTGCTGTTAGGGCAAGTATAAATAATTCTAAGTCTTAATTTATAGCTTGCAAGGATCCACTAAGCACCCAAAAGCTTTTGTTCAGCATACAAGAACCTGATAGAAATAAACTGTAAGACTGAGGGGAAAAAAAGAATTTCTTAGGCCTCTTTGTTGTATTCAGGTACAAGTGAATATGTGACTCTATTTTAGAGCATACGAAAACTTTTGCAACCATCAACGTATTTTCCCTGTGCAAATGCAGTATTTTTTTCCTTCTATTGATGAATTAACAGCCCAGCTCAGTCTTTTCTGCATTATTTATACCATCAATTATTTTCTGAATTATTTGTACCGTCCATATGAGACTCAACTGTACAGAAGTCAACACAGTTTAGAAGGAAGACAAATTATTGCATGTGCTGAGAGCAATTGCAAAGCAGTGTGAATTACACATTCTATCTGCTTTGGACCTCTTTGTTAATCTGCATCATACTGCAGAAACAGCAAGTTTTAAGTTCATGTAGGATTAGTCTATTACTTTAATAGACTATATTTAATGCCAGTTAGATAGTCACTCTCAGGAGAACTGATCAGGTATTGCCCTTTTTCTCAAGCGAAGCAGTACTTAATCCAATATTTGGCACATTAAAAAAAGTTCAGCCCAAATATAGTCTCACACGCTGTCTCAGCCTGTCACCATGCAAGGATTCATAAGCATGAACATGTTTAAATGTTCAAGCGAAACAGGACAATGAAGGACTTTTGCCCAACCTTCTCAGCCATATAAACCTAATTATGGGACTTCTGAATAGAAAGAAAACAATGGTTTTATTTCACTTAACTTGACCTTCTAAGCTGCCAACCTTTTTCTATGTAAAACATCTTTGTATGGTGGAGCTATTCTCACTGTGCTTTTCTGACATGTGCAATGTTTTTTGAGAGGTCCTCAATGAAAGTCTGGAACGAGTAAACACCTACAGCACAATCTGAGTTCAACAACAAATGTCTTCACAAAAATGTCCAACAATGATCTTAGATTAGGATGGAATTCCCACACCATTTAGATTAATCACAATTGCTGGCATGCAATGCAAGATAACATCCCTTTTGGATAAAATGTGACTCTGGCTTTGTAACCTTTCCTCTAAATGCAGTGGTACAGCTCAGAAACAGCCCTTCCTCTAAATGGCATAGTTTTCCATAGCTCTTTTCCCTCTGGGATCAGCGAAGTCAAAAGTGGTTGGAAATGTACTGAAAATGCTATTAGTTTATTTTTTTAAGGGGGAGAGCAGTCAGTGATGCCGGGATATGAGTCCATTAGCTTTTTTTCTTCCATGCACCTCCAGAGACACATGTTCAAATCATATTCTACACAGCCGCTCTGAAGTTTGTTGTGAAAGCAACATAAGCACAGAGCCTGAGTAAGTCTCAATAGGGAAAAATATGCCTTGGCTACTTGTGCACCAGGCCCAGCTCTCTATCCAGGATAGGGCAATGAGAAACCTTCTGTTAATATGGGAACAAGGAACTCAGGCATCAGCATAATTCCTGCTGGAAAAGTGAATTAAATACTATCTAGTATTACTAAAAGAGAAACATGTGGCTCTTGGGGGATATTCACAATACGTTTCCACCAATTATAAGCCTCTCTCACCAGGCAACTGATTGGACAGAGGAGCTCATCTGGAGTTTCTGTGGCTGCCTGAAGCAGCTACTGGTTTCTGAGAAATGCTGGTGTTGAAGATACCTTGTATAGGAACAAGGGAGGTAATTTTCATGAACTTTGATTTGTCTGCAACTGTGTTTTGATGTATCTATCTAACCAGCTCAGAATCAAGCAAATCTGGGGCTGAACTACAGTAAAATTGAACTTAACTCCCTTGAGTTCAATGCCCTACCTTAGAGGCTGGTTCCCATTGCTTCACTGAGAACTTGATGTTCTCTGGGTTTGACTCCACATAAGAATTTCTTTCCATACAGGTTTCCTGCTAGAGTCCTAGGCCTGATGTAACTTACTCCCCTACTCACACCCTTCTGCAACTGATGAACACTGAGATGTGCTCTGAACAGCTGCACCCATCTGTGCCTGCAGCAGCAGTGGCTGTGTAGGCAATTAGCACCTGCAATTACGCTGCGTTTTGTGCAGTGGGAACACACGGAGAACAAGAGCATGGACCTCGCCTGTCACTGGCACACAGCTGCCGTGGCACTAATACAGTTCGGCTAGCTCGAGGACCACTAGTGCCGGGCACCCACCCACGCGGGAGAGAGTGGCAGAGGCTGCTCGCGGGCGCGCGGGAGGGTTGGCAAGGTTCCAGCCTGGACTCGCCTAACCCACCGATGGTCAAGGCACGCTGAGGAGGTAAGAACGAGGCGGAGGGAACTTCTGCATGGGAGAACAGGGGTGGGTTTAATTCAACTTGGAGGTGACAAGAAGAAGGAGTGGCCAAAAGCCGTTACCAGGGCTTCTTATACCCTTACCAAAGGGTGGGGAAAACATGGAATAACCAATAAGACAGGGACATGGGTTTGAATCTTGGCGGGCAAAGGGTACAGACCAATGGCGCATAGCGTGGGAGGGGAGAACCAAACACAGGGAGGGAAAGGGGGGAGATGGCAGTGGCCAATATGATATTGCTGGCTGTGGAACTGGCCATAACGCACCGCAACACACAGCGTGTGAAAAAAGCAAGAGGAGGACAAACAGGGCTCCTGGCTCAGAAAGGTAGACTACTCTGCATCTCAGCTTGCACATCAACCACAACAGGCTTTTTTCTTCCAGCAGTTTCTATTCTCCTTTGTCACTTTGTTGCTTTTGCTGAGGCCCGAAATTTTTAAAATAGGAAAAGAAACAAAATAGACTTTTACTGAGAATGACCTTGGAAATAGTAGCCAGAAAAAAATGACCTTTGATAATACGTTCCAGCTGTTCAGCATTTGACCAAGCTAAAACTTGGTCTGGGCCCCGGAGACTTTTTTCTCTTTTCAGTCTCACAGATAGCACCAACAACTCCACTGGAACTATTTGTGTGAACTAAAGCAATAGGGAGCTGTCTCAAACTCAACCTAGGCTGTATTTTAACATGCTGTTCCCTCTGTATATATGTCTTTACCTTTCAACTTGAGTAACTGTGGTTGCTACAGATTAATATAAACTCACATCTTGGTGCAAGAGGCTTCATGCTTCCAGTCCCTTGCAATGCTTTTGCCTGCAGCTTTTTGCCACACCAATTCCTCCTTTTTCCCCACATTTTATTAAAAAGCTATTTTTTCCCTCTTTGCTTATAACTTTTAATTTCTGTCTATTATTTAATGCTGCAGCTGTTGAACTTTTCTGGATATTACAAATCATACAGCATAAAAACTTTCTGTGAAGTTTGGACTAACAATTTATTTTCATCCTCAAGGATACTTGTTTCCTCCTTTCCCATGAATGAATAAAAGCTTTTTTTGCTCCTTTCATGGAAAAGGAAACATTCTTCTGTGGATACGGCCTGGGAAATTAGGGATACTTGAGTTTCTTTGTACACTATTGTCTTGCTCTGACCTTGGGTGAGTTATCTGGACAGTGTGTGCTTCTCCTATCCCAGTGATCAAAAATGGATATAAAACCCACACATATTCAACTTTTCTTGTGATTGAGATATATGGATGGAAAGCATTAGATAAGTGCTTTGGGTATCCACTAATTTTCTTTTAAATTCTGGTTTATTACATGAAGAAACAGTCTAACTTTAAGGACTTTTAAGAAGATACTTAAAAAAAATGGGGGACAGAAAGTGAAGGCCACCCAAGTCAACAGGGAGGTGCACCCTGATTTCAGCAGGTTTGAAGTAGGTGCCAAGTGTGTTTAACAGATACTGCTGTAGGTCAAACATTCTGTATCACAATATACACAGTCCACACCATTGTAGGACTTAGGTGATTTCAAACAAAGGGCCTGCCTGTGACTTTTTCCCACATAAATCTTCACTGATCTCATGGAAGACGGGAAGCACCTATGCGCATCTCTTCCAGGATCAAGGTTTTTCTTCCAACACACTGATTGGAGGAATGCTTTTATGTAACCTCAGTGCTTAAATATTCAAAAAAGTGAAAACATTGTTTTAGACAATGAGACCCATTGTTTTAGATGATAGAGGCCCATTGTTTTAATCAGTAAAGTGCTGAGAAGCACACTCTGTCCCCCTTTAGCTGTGCTATTCTTTGACTCTTTCTTCAATTCTCTGGATGTACAGTCTATGAACACTAGAAGCATGTGAGTCCTTATCCATATTTTAAAAGCTTGTTTGTGGTTCATTATGAGCTATTAGGGAGAGCACATCAAGCAATTGTTTTGGCAGGGATACAGGAATTGCTTCATATTCTGGCAGGAATGATTCTCTCCTACTGAACAGGAATACAAGGCTTTGTGGTTGGATTTGTTGCTCCCTCCCTTCTGAGCATGCTTATGTTAGGAGAGTACATCTTTGAAGGAGAATATGACAAGCAGTCAGTCTCAAAGGGTCAACTGTAGCTTTAATTGCAAGATATTTTTTTCTTATCCCACATTTCCAGAAATAACAGCACAAAAATCACTTCAGCACATTCAGAAATACAAGAACGGGAGAGAGGTGTAGGTATTAGGATTAGGTTTTGAAGTAAAGGTATTGTCAGCAACCTCCAGGCTTGGGAGAAGGTCTTGCTGAAAAACATTAGGCGTGCAATATTAGGAAGCTTGTATGTGGAATTTCTAAGTTAGAAATTTGCAGGCAGGACCTGACACAGATTCTCAGACTGACAGCACGTGGAGATGAGCAGAGACCACCATGAGCACTAAGCTGTGCAAAACCAGTCATCACAGTTCCTACGTGTTCCTTCACCTTTTGCAAATTGAACAAGCTTCAGAAAGGTTGGAGTTTTGCCAGAGAACTACCATAAAATCTTATGAGCTTTGGCTCTGGTAACTTCTACATCTTTTGGCTTATATATGCAACTCTGTAAATGCCTCCAGATCTCTCTGTATTCCCCAAAATTATTTGCTTTCTTGGTTATCCTTTCTGTATTCCAGGCAGAGGATGAGGTTTCCCCATCTGAAGGGGGTATCATGTAAGACTAGCCTGACAAAGAAGAAAACACCATGCTCCCTTCCTAATCATAAAATCATAATGATAAAATTACCTAGCAGAAAATAGTAAAAACGTATTAAGTAGCCCTGCTATAAATTCTTGACAGTGAATTTCCTGAAGCAGAGACACTATCAGTGCTATATGTGTGTCTGGCGACCAGCCTGGGAGAGAGCTGCTTCTCTGCTGGGATACTCTGGCAAAGTGATAACTTCTTGGAAGGCACCAGACCATAACACTCCTGCTCCTTGAAAGTGTTCATCTCAATCCTGTTGGCTGCAGAGGAGACCAGGGCTGAGGGAAATGATGTTTGAGGCACCTGTTGCAGCTCTGGAGATGAGACTGTGGACACGCATGGATACAACCGACAGCCGGAGCAGAGTGAGAAGCCCCCAGGGGCAGCCCAGAACTTGGGACAGGCTAATGCCACCTGACTGCTCACCGACCCTCTCTGACGGCCAAGCGGAAAAGGGGGCTGCGGCCGGGGTCTCCGCTGCTGCCCTGTGATGTGCCGTGATTGCGGAGTTCACACCTCGTGCTGGAGGAGTTGGGCTGTCTGGTGGTGTCAAAACTTGGACTGGTTTCTGAGCACCGCTGCCCTGCCCAGGGACCAACTCTGCCAGCTGCTGAAAACTGTCTTGGCTAGGGCCCCCCACCTACCGTAGCTCAGACAACCACGTAATAATGTAATAAATGCAGGCTATTCTGAACAACTTTTTCAAATCCCCAGACCTTGACTGAAACTCATTTAAGCCAGTTCCCATTAACTTCAGCCAGATTTGAAGCAGGTACTTAAAACATTATTTTTAAACCTATAAGAAAATAATTTCAGCCTAATGTTGTTACAGACACGACAGAGAAAGGCACTAATGCCTTCAAAACTCCCAGGTAATTTACAGAAGCTGCAGCCAAGGCAAGGACCCAAGCACTGAGAGACAAATCTGATAACTTGATGCAGTACAGGTTTGTATCTGTTAATCCAGCACTCATGAACTTCTGCACTTTGTAAAGGATAACTTCCGTGCAAAACCCATCTGCTGTGCTCCCTCATCTCTTTGCTCTGGAAAATATTGCAAAAGCTACATACAGGCTATGACCTCCACATGCAGGTGATTTCTGTGACCAGTTTGAACTCTGGCTTTGTCCTGTGGCTACGTCTAAAACACAGAATTAGTTTAAATTGGTCTAATCTCCTCTTTGCACAGTTTCTGGTCATGTTGAGCCACTCCATTCTGTGGTTGAAAAGAGCCTTGCCCCTGTCCTGGGGCAACTTGGCAGCTGGGAAAAGGGGTTTCAAAGGAGGCCAGCAGCCATTCAGGGTCAGGCACCCCCAGATTATTTTGGCATGGCAAATATTTTGTTTGGATTAAAAGATCCAAACAACCCAAATGTCAGGCAACTTGCCAGCAGTCTAAAAGGAGACTTGAATCTGCCTGAATAGGCATGTTTAGATGAAGTCCTGTATCACTCTGGTAACTACAGACCCTGTTATCACAGTAACTCACTACCAGGTGAGAAACCCCTTGTAAAATAACTACACCTAAGACCACATACTTACGTAACGCAAGGCAGTAGAAGAAAATGCTTCACCCTTCTGTGTCAGAGGGCCAAACTGCTCTGTACTGGGGAAAAAGTGCAGAATGAGCCCAAGGAAGCCAGACATTTATATATGCAAACCTAACCTGAGTAAGTACAAACCAGGGTTTACAACCCATTTCTGACTAGAAGCAATTATGCACAGAAAACAAGAATAAATGCTTTAAATATGTGTGTGGATTTAACAGGAAAGAGCCAGAAATTAGATAGTAAGGGGAGGGAGGTGGTCTGAAGGTAAATAGGAGGTAAAGGAGATAATTAATCAGGAGATTAATTATCTGCCAAACCCCACGGATCCTTGATTACAGTAAACAGCCAGTGCTTAGTATTCAGGACAATTTTCAAGAAGATCTACACTTTCATCCTAGTGGTGGCAAGCACCAGAACATCCCAAACTGTTTCAAGTTTTCTTTTAAATTCGTAATTTTGCCTCCCCTTGAACAGAGACAAATGTAAACAGCAGACAGAAATTGCTGTCTCTCCAGAAGAGTAATGTTCTCAAGGAACAGCTTCAGAACATACATAGTGCCTGTGTTTCTGGAAGAATTAAAGGAAGAAATCTGCAGTTTTCCCCAAAAGAATTCTAGGCATAGAATTAACAACATTTCTTTGCATAATTTCTTAGGTCCAGAGAACTAGGGAAAACCTCACAAGTATCTGCAAGTCTTTCATTTAGCAACCCTTGAAAGACAAAAACAGAAAGTCCACTTTGATACAAGGTATTAGAGCCTGATATTCAGACTCCTTCCCAAAATACATGACAAAATTTGCTATCAGCATCTAGTTTTTGGTATTTAGTTTTCTGTCCAGGCACATAGCTGGTCTGTGGGCTCACCTGCTGAGTAGGCACACCAAAAAGAGATGCTCATCAACCACATACATAACCAATGACGTCTGCGTAGCAGCTCTGTTCCCGGGAGAGCCTGCAACTGATGGCTACCACACACTGTTTCACAGCCGTGCTGTTCAGCTGCATTCTTCTCTTGCTGTTCACATCTCTCAGGTTTCAGGTGCTTACTGTCAGCATGATCCTGGGTCATTTCATGGAGGCCATCAGGGTCTGCCTGCAAGAGATGATGCATTCAAACTGCTCACCCAGCTCTAAAGCCTCTCTGTTCACCAAGGTTGCCAAACAGAATGCTTTCACAACTGTTGTGGCTTCGGGGAAATTATACTTCGTTGCAAAGTGCAAAAAAATTCCCCATGTCCGAAAATTTCAGCCCAAAATCTTCTTTGAGACAGTGCTTGGGTCACTAGATGCTGCCACTGGTCACCATCAGTCCAGAGAGTGATGCTCAAAATCCTACCACCTCTCTTGGCATTACAGAAGGTAGAAGGATGATGTGACGTCAAAGTGGAAGGTCCTACCCATTCCCCTCCAGCTCCTGGGAGCCAGCAGTGGTAAAAATGAAAAGGAAGATGTGCCCCATGCCTTATCACAGCCTGTCTTGCTGGTAGAAAGATAGCAGGGAAGATGGAGTTTTGTAGGAGAGGAGGCAGAGGTAATATGAAATTGCTTGAGTCTAAAAGTGTTAGGGGGCAGTCTCCAAACAGTGAAAACACTCCATGTCTCCAGTGGATTTTACTGGAGGTTTTCTTTCTCAGGAAAGGGTAATGCAGGAGTTTTAAAATAATAGTAATCTGGGTGACCAGATGAGGTTTCAGAAGAAAGCAGAATAATTCCATAGGATCCTTTGGATATCCTGTGTTTTCAAGCTGCACAGTTTGCAGTATTGATATTTCATTAGCAGATCTCTAAGCTTTCTAACATCTTACTATCAGCTAATCAATGTCCAAATTCTATGGAGCTGCAGAGAAAGCACACATTTCTGGCGAGGGAAATGATATCTTTATCCCAGCTTCCGTTCTCCCGCATGGAGCAGTGCAGTAGGACAGAGGCACACATTCGTGTGAATATTTCAGAGCACAAGTATCAAAATGGACACTGAAGATGACAGCAGCAATTGTTTCGCTTGTGCTTAACACATAGTTTGCTCAATCTATCAGGCACTGCCTTATTCAGATTAGATATAGGGAAGGAATTTTTTACAACGAGGATGGCAAAACACTGGGACACATTGCCCAGAGAGGTGGTAGATGTTCCATCCCTGGAAACATTCAAGCCCAGGCTTGAATGCTCAGGGCTCTGAGCCACCTGATCTAGTTTAAGACGTTCCTGCTTATTGCAGGGGAGCTGAACTGGATGACCTTTAAATGTGCCTTCCATCTATGATTCTATGATTCTCTGGTTCGTGTTGCATCATAACTCAGGATATAAAAATATCCCTTTGTACTCCACCAAGTCAATGACACCCTTTACTAATGATACCACTAATAATGCTGGACCTCAGGGCTCCTCAGGCAGAAATCTAGTGGCAGCCAAAGAGAAACTAACTCAGGAAATGAGGCACTGGTTGCTGCAGGCTGCAACATCTTCATCTCTGCCTTTGCTGCAAAGATGCGACTTTTTCAAAGTAGACAACAAAAATTCAGGAAGAAGCCAACATCAAATAAGCACATGCAGAGCTGCTTTCTTCTACCATTGATCAAAGAGCAGTGTCAGAAGAGGGAGAAATAGCACTGCCACTAGAACAACTTTGTCTCCATGCGTCATCAAACTGGGTACTGACTAGGGCAACAAAGCTGGTGAAAAGGCTGGAAGGCATGTCCTAGGAGGAATGGCTGAGGACTTTGGATTTGTCTAGTTTTCAGTAAAGAAGGCTAGGGGCAACATCATTGCTCCCTGCAGCTTCCTGAGGAGGGAAAGTGGAGAGGCAGGAGTGGGTCTCTTCTCTCCAGTGACAGGACACATGGGAATGGTCAAAGCTATGCTAGGGAAGGTTCAGAATGGACATCAAGAAGCTTTTCTTTACCAAGGGAGTGGACAAACACTGGAACAGACTTTCTAGGTAGGTGATCAATGCCCTAGGACTGTCAGTATTTAAGAGGTGTTTGGACAATGCCCTCAGTAATTTACCCTAACTTTTGGACACCCCTGAACTGGTCAGTCAGTTTGACTAGATGGTCATTATAGGTCCCTTCAAACTGAAATATTCTGTTCTATTCTATTCTATTCTATTCTATTCTATTCTATTCTATTCTATTCTATTCAATTCTTCTATCCCCAAGACTTGGTAGAGATGCTTCCTCGCTTCTTTCAACCACTTGCTTCCTGAAAGTGTTTCCAGGAAGCAGGCTGGAAGGTTCCATCTGGGGACCAGACACACAGCAAAGATCCAGCTTCTCTATTCTGCGTGCTCCATTTGGTGCTTCTCATCCCAAATGGGAGAGACTGGGGAGCTGCTGGGCAGGAGGGCCTGGAATTGTGTCGCGGAGCTCGGCAGCTGTTTCTGAAGCTGCGGCGTTTCGCCATGGGCAGAGTTCCCTGCATTCTGCACACTGCCTGATGGACCTCGAGGGAGCATGTCTTGCAAAATGAACACCAGAGTTACTCCCTAGGGACCTTTATTAAAAAAAGAAAAAAAGCAGCCTCTGTGTAAATGAAATGCTTGTTTACAGCACAGTGTCACAACTCTATGTGCTAAGTTTCATGGCCTTAGTGGGTTACAAAAAATACCATGTTATAGATATAGATGGTGCAGAAGTTGTAGAAGACATAGAAGGTAAGAACACTAGAGATAATAAAGATAGTAACAGCCATTCACCAGGACTTTACAAACAGCAGCCCTGACGTTTAGTTTTATTTTTTGCTCCCAAAATACAGAATTTAGCAAAAATTAAGATACAAGTGTAATTGTATAGAGCCAACATTTACTCCTAATCTGTTACATTACTGCTACTTAATTACTCCAAATGTTTTATTAACTAAAGGTGACAATATTGCAATTTTATCTTAGTCTTTGCAGCTGTTTTCACATCTTAGTGATAGAAACTGCCTTCCCTACACACATAAAGGGAGGGGCAGCTGTAACTGGGAATATACAATTTAATATTTACAGAGAGTTTAAAAGTGATCTGAGAAGTGCCTGAGAACAGGCAAGAACCTGGATTTGAATGTATAAAACAAGTATTTAGAGCAGTTCAGCGAAGGGAAGAATAAGTCATAGAATACCCTGGTCTCCAACTGGCCGTGATCAAAAAAGCAGAATGGAAAGCAGGTGCATAACAGAGGATTTCTGGGCATGATTTCCACTTGTGATGCTCTGTGAGAGACCCATGGGAAGAGGAAAGGGATGCTGACTGCAGGATGTCAACAAAGACCTTGGAAGAGACTGATCCTTTCTGTAGGCCTTCTGCAGGCCTCAGGGCAAAGCCTGTGCTTGTGCACAGATAAGTGAAATTTTCTTAAAGTTGTTTCCAGTGCAAAGAAGAGAGGAGTCTGAGGCTGGAAATCAACACACAGGGTTTGTATTTACAGAATGCTCATTTGCCTTGTACGGAGGGGATCAGTCTGGCTAATATTTGAGTTTCTGCAGATGTTTCACCATCCTCCTGGGTTAAAAGTTGGCACATTGGAATGGCAGGAGTTGAAAAGATTTAATTTAAATTAAAGAAACCAAACCAACCTTAACAGCATGCAAACACAATTTCATTTCACTACAAAAGTGAAAAACAGGCAAAAAATGCATTGATGTTTACATTACCAAGTGATTTACTTTAAATACTGCAGTTGATTATGAGGCTACATTGGCATTTTATTGAGAGGATGGGAGGAAGAAAAGTCTTTATTCAAACTGTCTGATGGAGTCTAATGTAACAGTGCAGCATTCAAAACTTCTGCAACAAGAAAAGTTTTTTGGAAAGTGATTAAATTTGTAGTTTTTAAACCAACTGTTCCAGTAGAAAATGCAACATCTAGCAATTCAGGTAACAGAGGCTTTACTCCAATCTATAACATGTCATAAAGAGTATTGTAAATTATAATTTTTTCCTCAGTGGCAGAGGAATTATTTTATTTACTGATTAGGAATACCTCATCATTGTGGGAGTTTCTGGAATGCTTTTGAAACCTCCTCTAGAATACTGATGTGAAGACAATATTTTTTCCATCAGCAGACTGAAAATCCACCCCTGCCTCCATTTCAATCAACCCCTACCTCCACTGGGCTTTAGGGTATGCTGATTTTCCATACATGGCAGAACTCAGAATTCCCCATAGTCTGTGGTGTTGCATCATCCCCTTTTCCCTCCATCTCCTTCTTCAGTTATATCCTTTCCCCAAACTCTTCTATCTGACAGCCATTCATTGGGAGTTTTCATCTTTACTTCACAAATTTTTCATGCGTTAAATTTCTTTTCCTGTGGGCCTCAGCAAGAAACTACCAAAAAAGCACAGTTTGACTTCCCTATTTTCCTCTTCTTTTCTCAGCTTGCTCATTAGTTTGCTACTTAGCAATAGGAAATCCCTTTGCTGTCAGAGGGAAAGGGCACCATCACTGATGCTGGACTTCAAATTATCATGATATCAGATGTCTATCAGGAAACACTCGTATCGAGATAGCCCCATACAGTCAGTGTCCATCTACACTCAGATGTTTTAATGGGAGACAGGATAAGCCAGAGAGACAGAAACATGAGAGTCTCAATAATTATCAGCCCTCCAAACGAGCCTCAGAGCTATAAATGCACAGATCCTTCCCACAAAGGCATGCAGATAGATGCTGTGTCCTAAGGAGGCTGGTGGAGGGGACACAAAGGTTTCTGTGAGAAGGAACCTTGGACAAAGGTTCCTTGATATTTCTAAGAAGATGTGCTTTGCTACCAAGGCATGTCCACCTTATGGCTGTAGAGTTTTAAAAGTTTACTGTAGCCCCCATAGAAATGGTGGTGTATAAAAATGAGATTTCATGGTTGCTTTCTCTTAATTTCATGTGGAAGTTGCTTTAACTCTTAATTTCAACAGAATCAAGGTTTTATCCAAATTGTTACTTTTTACATATAAACTATACATGTATATAAACCCTTCACTAAATGGTTTCACGAAAGTCAGAGACCCCTTCTCCTGTCTTCTGTCTCTACACTGTCCTTTTTTGCTTTTCTTCTGTTCCCAGCCCTCCTCATCCTAGGAATAAAATGTTTTCTTCTGTCAAGGAGCTGAAATGGGCTATGTTTCAGCTTAAAAATTATGTACATTACTGTTGTTGACTAGCCAAATCCAAATTAAACTCATTTTTCACCTAGCTTAAACAGCTGAGACAAAAGATGGAGGACTCAGAATTATCTTCCCAAATGTGGAATAATCTTCTCTAATTCAGTTATCTGCACCTGCATATAGGTACTGAAATACTACAGTTAACCCCAAAACTCAGCTTATACCACTCTTTCAGGTACAGAAGAAAACAAAATGACTGTGTAACAAACACAAACCAGCTTTCCTGAGCTGCTGAAGGTTGTAGCTGGGAGTCCAGCAGGATTAGACCCCAGCCAGCATGCACTAGCTGCACTGTTGCTTAGATTAAGCCAGCCAATGCTTTGGAGAGTAATACACTTCTATCAGCCATTCATAGCATCATAATGCCAGTAATTCAACTCCTTTGGGGCTTCTGTAAGATCTCTGCAAAAAGCAAGTGGAAGAAAGTCTACGGCTGCTGCCTTAGGCCTTCTGTGGGTGTTAAATGCATATAGGCAAATAGCTGACAAACCACATATTCAAACCAGCACATGCATATTCATCTCTTTCACTCAGGTTTGCGTAGGACTGATTTTAACTTGGTCAAGAAAAAGTGTTCTCCCTTCTCCCCTCTGTTAGTCTTGTCACTACTTATGGTAAGAAAGTAGCGCCCTAAACTAATTAGTGGATGTGGCCTGAAAAATGTCAAGACAGAGAGGGAATACACACACCTGATATTGATGTTGAAGGGTCAGATCCCCATCATGCCTCCTCTGAAGCTGGTGCTTTTTAGCCCACAAGAATAGTATTGTGTTTGGCACCTCCATTACAGCATCTCTTTATTCTCACATTAACTCCTGCGGTTAAATCCTCTCAAATGCAGTGAAGATGAGTGGCCACTGTCAGCTGGGTTAGCAGCAGAATGTCAGTCTCTGCACCAGGATCTTTCCAGGAGCACGGCAGAAAGGAGAGCTCCTGCACACCCGGCCCCCTGCCAGAGTGGATGGTCACCACGGGTAATCCTGAGATGAGAGAGGAGGCCACAGCTTCAGGAGCAAGCACAGAAGAGACTGTGTCGTGATCGTGTTGTAGGGTCTCAGGCCATTTTTCGCATCTCTTTCTATACCCAAGGAATCAAGAACAAGGCCAAAAGAACTTGAAACTACTAAAGTGTGCTTCTTAAATTCCCATGTTCAGGAATCCTACCCAGATTGAGAGCAAATGAAGGTGAAAGTTGGTATTGTCCTACTGGAGAGATGAAAAGAGCCCTGGCTCTTCATTCTCACCTTTCCAGGAAGGTTTTAATTCACTAGATATTTACCCTAGATATTTACCATTTCTGGTTTATTGTTTCAGAAGAATATTCTGCCCTGAGCCTATTCCAGGAGCCAGGATCCCTAATAAGCAGGACTTGAGTCTATTTGCCCCATTTTACTATGTGCTGAGACAGGCTCTGCAGGACACCCTTCTCATGCTTGCACTGAATGTGATCAACAGTCTTTCCAGCTCTCCAGGCTAGTGATGACCTGTGCCACCTTGTTTCCTGCTGCAGTGGCAAGACCAGCTCCTGCTTCAGTTAGATTTAATCAAGTCAGACTTGTTCTTACCTCTCTGCCACTACTCCTTGGCTGGTCTCCTTCTTTTTGAGTTTGGCTGGCCCTGTTCGTCTTCAGCAGGTACCTCCTCACTGTCCCCTTTTCCTTCTCTTCAGTTTCCAGCCCTTCTTTTCCGCAGTCCTCTCCTCTTCTGTATTTCTGCTCCGAATTATAGTTAGCTGGATCCACATAGAAATGAACATAGCATTTCATTTTGTCTACCATTTGTCTGACTGGCTACTGATCTAATCTTTTCAAGGAGCACTACTGAAGCGTTATGTGTAACACACACCGTAACTTTTAACCCACAGAGGACATCTAAGCCATTGGATCCTCAAAATAAGATGTGACCTGTTGCTGCCTGTTTAATACAGTTAAGCATTTGATAATAATTGAGCACTTTTGACACTGGAATCACTTTATCAATATTTTTCTTCATCCCTTGTATTTATATATATACACACTCACATGCATGCGTACATAAACATGCATCTACATATATAAATATTTCTATATCTGTATCTCTACACATGTACAGGAAACCCAGGTCCAAACACCTTTTCCAGGTGCAGCCTCTTTGCTGAGTAGAAAATCAGTCCTCCTACCGGTCAAAGGTTATCCTTGGCTTCTGTGGAAGTTTCCTAAGCTTATATTTTCCAGTATCTCTTTCAACCCCTTGGATTAGTCATCATGAACTTTCTTAGACGTTCTAGTTCTGATTCTTTAATTTGATATCTTCCCCGCTATATTCCACAAAACTTGGAGTGACTTTTGCTTTGAGTGGCCTTCCTGCTGTGTTCCTGGCTATCATTTCAGTAAGGACCGTTCAGCAGAGGTGCTCTCGGATCTGGAGAGTGTACAAAGCAATCAGGGTCAGCTGTGTACTCACTGCCTTGTACTGGCACCCAACCAGAACCTGTGGTGCTCACAGCTGCTGCACCTTTTTTGCCTGCAGCACATTCTGAATTAGCATGTACTGAAAATATTCATTTCACAGATGTTCAGCTTCAAATTCCACTGTTTAGAAGACAGACTTCATTAGAAAAAAGAGCAGATTTTAAGGAAGGAGTCTTCCCATGGACAAGCGGAGCTCTTTCACTCTTTGCTTTCTTTTTGGAATAGTTTTTGCACAGCAAACGTCGATACCTGGAAAAGTTTATTTAATGCATATTAATTGTTGCTGTGTGTGTCTTAGGTTATGCTTACACCTGGACTTGTGTACTACTCCTGAAATAATTAGATCGTCCACAGCGAGATCTGACCAGAGTCATCCACCTATATTACAGCCCATATATTAAATGTAGGACTGCTGTGGTGGGATGGTTACTGGTACATATATTTTGTATCCTCAATGTTTTTATGCCCCTCTGGTATAAAATCTTAAAATAACTGAATGAAATGGATTTTTGCCATCGATTTCAAGGGAATCAGGATTTCTAGTTTTTGTTTTGCCTTTGGTGCAAGACTACAAAATCTCAAAGTAGTCTGAAGATGTCTTTTTCCTCTCTGTTGTAAAGCATAAATTTCACTTTTACCTTCATCACCAGGACAGACATTACCAGAAGCTATCCTTTGGACAGAAGGTACATGAAAACCGCAAAATTCTAGTTTGATGAATGGTTGTGAGGAATATTTTCAAATGTGTTTTTCCTCAAGGTTGCTGCTTGTGTGTGCAATGGCTGTTCATTTAATTCAGACAGCACCTGTCTCTGATCATTATTTTTTAGAGAGTTCTAGTAATCCATAAACTTAATCTGGAAAAGAAAACATACTGTTGGTAAAATAGTCTAGTAGAATCCCACTCCTGTTTTGATTACTCCTTCCTAAGGTGCACACGCTGAAGCATTTTCTTCACTAGAGATATTTAGTCTCTTCTGTGCTGTGGTCTCCTTTCTCCCTTTTCCTAGTTTTGCAGATGCTTTTTCTGTCGTTGTTTTGGAATTTCCTTATTGTTCTTATAGTAAAGGTTCCTCTAGTATCAGCAGCTGATATGAGCAGCCACCCCAGGAGCAAAAATTCCATAAGTTCTTATTCTTGTAGACTATAGGAAGTATCGCAAAACCCTTGGCTAACATGATACCCTTCTAGTTAAGGCTCTATCCCAGCTCAGATTGCAGCTCTAAATGCCATGAGGCACCGTGGATGGATAGGCACATAATGATGAACTTCCTCTCTGCCTGGAGTTAAAAACGGCTTATGTTAATGTCAGTCTTCCACTGACAGTTTTTATACTCTCCATCCACACATTACATATGTTACTAATATTGGCCCTATTTCCCTGTTTTTTGGTGGTGAATATTTGCCAGGAAAAAGGCACTTGAATACTCCAGGAAGGAAAAATGCAGCCACAAATCCTCTCTTTGGCTTTTAATTATGACTACTGGTATGGATCCCTGGACTTCTACTTTCTTCATTCTGCCTGCTGGGGTGAGTACTGGAGTTGGGAGCTCTGTCTCTGTCTCAGCCGTGGTGTCTTCAAAGGCAGTGGCCTGCCTTCCTCATCTCCTCTGGAGCATCATGTCCAGCACCATCAGAGGAACAGAGGATCTTCTCTCATGAGTCTTATTGGTTTTGTTCTGTATTCTCTCTGTGCTGGGAGAGGAGGGTGAGCAGGTTCTGTCTGGGTGCCAGTTCGAGGCAGTGGGTACATACCAGACCTTGACTGTGGGTCTGAGAGGCCCTTTGCTGATCCGCCCTTCCTGGAGGAATAGGCAGGAACAAAGAAGCGTGGCCACCCAGAGCAAAAGTGCCTGCAGATTTCTCAGAGCGTATCAGGGAAGAGATCCCGTGAAAGAGGGGACTGAGAGAGGAGCTGTGTGGGTGTTTGGCTGTCCACCTGAATGGTGGTGTGATAGCACTGAGGTGCTGTTGCATAACTTGGAGGTAGTAAAAACAACCTTATGTGTTCACTCATTTGGGTTAAAGGAGAGTTTTTATGCCTTGGACTGTCTTCTCACAGAACTCATAACGAATTCCAAAAACTCATGGGAAAAAGAACAAAGGAAATCCTCTTATTATATCTGGAACAGCAACCCTTCAGCTGTGTTTCCATACATAACAAGATTCACTTATTTTCTTACTACTGTGCCTTCAGTTCTTAAGACAGAAGAGATATATGGCTATGAGTAGAATATATTGTAACATATTACAAACTAGAATATTTTGATTCTGTGCTTTTATAAAAGGTTTTCGTGTGCTCAAAAGTTTCACAGTTTCTGCTGTTAAACTGCTATAACCTGGCCAAATAACTACTGGAGACTAAAAAAAATTAAAAAAATTAACATATACATATATATATATATATATATATATACACATATATCTACACATATATCTACATATGCACACATATATACAATATACATATATACACACACATACATATTTTGTATATACATACACACACTCACAATTTTCCAAAGTAAGGTCTCTTCCCTGCAGCTAATGAAAAAAAAAATTGAGATGGAAATATTCCTTAATTAAGCAGAGTTATAAAACAGTAAAAGAAATTATTTTTATCAAATTTAGCAATTGGATGGCAGTTTGCTTAGAATTATTGAGATCAGAGAGGAGTTTTCCACCTGAGTAAAAAGCTGAATATTTAAGTTCTCACTTTAGAAACACAGCCCTCCCATAGCTGCAAGTGCTGAACTGCACTGCACTGTTTACAGCCTGGGACATTTTGGGAGAATTTCAGCATAATGACTCATTTTGTTGTCACCTGGCATGGCTAAAGCGCACCCTCCTTTTTGCCATACCTTGCACAACATGGTGTAATCTACAACAGAAGGATG
Organism: Rhagologus leucostigma; assembly: GCA_013397725.1. Taxonomy (NCBI): domain Eukaryota; kingdom Metazoa; phylum Chordata; class Aves; order Passeriformes; genus Rhagologus; species Rhagologus leucostigma. The sequence continues at coordinate 902,063 of VZTD01004941.1, read as the reverse complement.
TGTAGGGCTGCTGGAAGTGGTGGTGAAGTCACTGCAGCTAAAAAGACCTTGCATTCAGATATTAGAACACATCAAATTTCAGTGCTCAGGTTCACAAATCTGCAAGAAATATGTGTCATAAGCACATAGACAAGCAGTATTTCCTGAGCACTTAATGTAATTTTCCTTTCAACACTCCTACAGTCTTGGCATTTGTAATGTTTCTTTTGGTGCTGAAGCTGTGGATAGAAGAATGCAAGAACGTCTGTGCATATTTAAGATACTAATCCCAGATTATTTTTAAAAGTCAGTTCTTAGGTAACATTAAAGAAGAAAGAACTGATGAAGTGGTTTTGTTTTGGTGTTTCTGGTCATGAACTAATCATGCAGCATTTGCATTTATTAGGGATGGTGATTCTTTTCCAAAGGGCAGAGACAAAGTAATCTAATAATTTAAATATTATACAATTTTATAGACTTACCCTCTAATTTGTATGTAGCTCAAGTTCAGTATTTGTGTTGGCTGAAATGATGGGTAATGCACTGTATTAGCAAAAGATTTGGAAAAAAAACCATGACCCACCAGCTCACAGTACCTCTCTCATGTGTTTTTGAGAATTAAGCTGTTTTTAAAAGTCACACCCCTAACAGACGTGAAGCAGAAGTTACAGAAGCACAAGAGTACAAAAACACAACAGCCTCTATTTCATTGAATCCAGCCAAGTGCCGACTGCAATTAATTCCGTTGTGCTGACAGCCTAATCCCTGGCAGCTTTCAAACTCCACAAATAAAAAGCATTAACTTATCTTCTGAAGCCTCTGAACTTGTCTGAAACTTGTTTCCTTGCCATTACCCAAGTGAGGGCCTTTCTCAATGTCTTGCAGTGTCAGGAGTGCTGTACTGGACACACTTCAGTGAAGCTGCAGGCCCTGAGATATTCAAAGAGAGTTCCCCAATACAGGGGAAAGTGGTAGAGTCAAGATTTCCTGAAATTATTTCTCCTTGACACTCCATAAATGCAAAGGAGTCTCCTCCTCAGGACGGTGTAAGGAGGTAACGCCTCCTTCCACAGGGAGGATGTAACACTATTTTTCCCTTCCCACCTCCATTACTTTCTGCATAACCACCTGTTTTTCCTCTCTGGAGGCCCAGGCACAAACACGTAAGAATACTTTTCATTTTTTTGGCCTTGCTCCACTGTTTCAAGTCCTTTTGCAGGTTTTATTGCCAAGCTCTCACTTGACTGATGTCTCTCCATCACTGATCTTTCTGCACGAAATGTGTTCCTGTAGAAGTCGTTGGCAGGCACTGGGCGCTTGGATAGCTCTGAATTGTTTTATGCTAGGGGTAGCGGGGATTAAACATAATTAATCTCCCTCTTCCATCAGTCTTTCCCATTTACCCATCTAATTGCACTGGTGTTGCATTTGTGTAATTCAGTTACACAGTCCCTGCTATGTATCTTTGTAAGCTGATGTCTGGATGGGGCACCACCAGAAAGGGGTGTTCAGTCAACCAGGAGATGGCAGTGGGAAATCACTGTCCCTGGCTAGACAAACAGGAGCTGCAGCTCTGCCAACCACTGATGCTGACAAAGGTTCAGCTGGGTTACAGCAATTTTTGCCCTAATCAGGATGCTAACTCTAAGGTTTCCCTAGCAACAGGAGCCGTAAGTCCAAAGTGACATCTCATTTCTACTAATCTTTTATTTCATTTTCAGTAGGTAATTGCAGGTAAATCCTCCAGCAGTTGTTCCAAAGAAGGATGAAGTGGTCAATACATTTCATTCTGCTGCCTACAAATACAAGTATATTAGGGAACAGTGTCATCAGATTTTTATCTGAGACACTTAATCTGTGCATTAATAAGCATTATCTAAAACAGATAGGTTCTCTTTCTTTGCAAAATTACAGCACACACTAGCAATGAAATATCAGCTTTTTCAATTACACGACTAAATAGAAGGGCAGCTCACGTTACTGAGGCTGAGGTATATCATTTAGATAAGAGACCTGAAAATCAAATTCTTATCATGTGTCTCAGTAGCACTGTGGACTTCAATTACTCAAGTGGTTTCATTTCTATTACTAACAGCAGAAATAACAAAAGGAAAAGTGCTATATGATTCCCCTCTTCTTTTTTTTTGTTTGCCAGCTGTAGCTAACCAGCACCCTCAGTCTTTGAATAATGAAAAAATTTGTGAGGATCAGTTAACGTTAGAGGGGAGACTTACAGAACATTGGCAAACATCTGGCAATAATTGCAGGGGTGAGTTATTATAAAGTAAAGCACGGCACTGCTCATTCCACATTAGATCAGCTCTCTGTCGTGCCGTTGCTTTGCAAAGGGAGCACTTTACAATATCTGCACTGGCTCCAGCGAGTTGCGGGGGGAGTCTCAGGTAGAGATTGAAAGACTGTGTCTTGCTCTGTCTGGGTGATAGCAAGCAGTTGTGATCAGCAGCTGTGCTAGGGCTAAAGAGCTTAACAGACATGTGAAAAGGGGGCAGAGTTTTTTTCCTGTGCTTTTCCTGTTTCCTTAGAAAAGGAACTCATGTTTCTTGCTAGGACTAACAAAGCTTGGTTTTGTCTGAGGTATGTGGTAAGGCAGAGGAAGCTTTAATGAGGAAATGACTTAAAAGACACATGAAGGTTTGGTGTAAGCAGTTGTTACTTTTCCGAATATTGAATAACTACTCCCATAAGAGAGACTCCCTTTCTTATAAGAGATTTGGTTTTGAAAGGGTAAGTGAATCTTGACAGACTTGACATTTCTCTTATATTCTCATACTGTAGATGTTTTCAAGGACTAGAAGCCTTGGTGCAGTGATTTGAAAACTGAATATAAAGACTCCAGGAGAGAGAAAAGCAGGGTATATCTTAGTATTTATCTTGCCACTAACTAAAATGAGGAATTTGTCCAAAACTGATCTCTGCTAATTTAGTTAGGAAAAGACAAAAGAACGATTTCTCTCTGTTGATCACTGGTTTGCCATTACAAATGAGTTTTGAACTTCCTGAATGCTATTCAAAGGGATGGAGAAGGAGCAGGAAGAAGAGAAGAAAAGGCAGGGAGTAAAGGACACAGAGCTTGTATTTCTGATCATCATGGTCTTCCAGGAATAGAAGTAGCACATTTCAAGCTGCTTGCCCTTTGCTTTCAGCAGTGGGAGTCCCCTCCGGCATTTATGTCTCAAACACTCCCTTTGGCTGCTCAGCCTGAGACTTAATAAGCAAGGACACAAGCTACTAACAAAAGAAGAAATGTTCCACTTATTATTCACTCTTAGAGCAATACTTAGAGCACTTTCTTTGTTTATTTAACACAGGTAAATGTAGCACAGGCAAAGCCAAAACAGCAGATACATCAATCTCGACTGCATAACAATTTCCATCCAACTCTCGGGCATACGCCTGGGTCCTTAGCATAACCAGTGAGTAGCTGCCTGGAGTCTGCCCTGCTAAGGGTTCAGACAGTCTGTTTGGTTTGTTTGAAGCTGTCCAGACTTCCTCTACCTTTCTTTCTCTAATTTATCTTTTTTTTTTTTTTTCCCCCTACGCATTTGTATTCCTTCTACATACCTGCTTCCTGGTCAACTTAAGTGTCTAGAAAAAGCGTGCAAACCCAAACCATGGTTTTCCATCAAGGAGCATAGAACACACAAACATAATGCTGGAAATGACATAAAAAGTCATCTGGTCCTTCCCCCTACCTAAGGCAGGATTAACTGCCATTTCTGACAGATATTTCTCTGACTTGTTCCTGAAGATCTCCCAGGATATCTACTCAGAAAACTCTCCTGTCAATGCACTCTTTATCCTTATAATTTCCAGGATTTTTCTTGTATTACAAATGAATTTTCTGATTGAAGTGTGATCTGTTATTTCCTAACATTTCCATCACAGTGGACTCTGTTTAACATATCTCTCAGTACCCTCTTCCAGCTGTCTCCTCTGGAGACTAAGAATTATTCGGGTTAGTCTTTCACATTTTCTAGACCTCTGATTGTTCTTGTTGCTCTCCTCTGGACTGGCTCTGCTTGGCTGACCTCCTTCTTGAAGCTCAGTGCCCAGACCTCATAGTATTCTGAATAGAATGGAAAAAAAAAGGTCTCCAAGTCTTTTTTTTTTTGAAGAAGCTTTTGTCATGAAGAAGCTTTTTCGTCATGAAGAAGCTTTCTCCCAGTTGCTCAAAATCATCTTTACTTAGAGGATGCTCCAGCTGTAGTCCAGTGGGAAGCAATCTGCAGGGTCAGCCACTCATAGATCTTGGCCTGTGGGGCCCTCTGCAGAATCTGACAGACCCTGCAGCAGTCAGGTAGGCTGGATAATGGTCCCTAACAGAGCCGGTGAAATTTGCTGCCTGATGTGTATACCAGCACTGATGCCAGGCTGTACTAGATTTATGTGTTGCTTAATTGTGTCAGCTAGACAACAATCACAGTAAGAGCAGAGCAAATGCCTGTGATAGGCACACTGAGGAGGCAGAGCAGACAGGAAGTCAAGCATATTCCTTGTTTCTGAGCACTCCCAGGGACAGAATTTTGTACAGGGGAGCCTTTTTCCCTAGGGCAACTGGTCCTGCTTAAAACCATGTGAAATTCTGGGATAAAATAACTGGTCTGTCAAGAAATATAGCTAGTGTAAGCAGAGGCAAGCAGGTACCAAAGGACCTTTGTACTCTCTAAGGTCATCTGTAGAGTCAGACTTTTCTCACAAAATTGTTTGTACATCCATGTCTCATTTGGGCGGAAAAGGGAAACATTCCAATCTGAAGGAACAAAGGCTTTATTTGATTTGCTGGTTGCTGTCTTGAAAGGCTCTTGTCAGCCTGACTTTTGCCTAGGGGAAGAGAATTGCCATGGTGTGAGGCTTCCAGGCAGATGGCTGGAAGCAAGCACCAGGCTCAGCGCCTCCCCGTCAGCCCAGCTGTAGCTCCCAGATTGGAAGGATCTCACGCTCTTTGCCTCTAGGTAGAAATCGCGAATGATAAGAGCCTGACAGAAATGTCAGCTTCCAGCTGCGTGACAATTCCTCTCCAACACAAATTTAAAATAAGAGTCAGGTAAAATTGAAAATTCTCAAAGAGTTATTATCTGATAGACAGTTATTAAAACAGCATTTTCCACGGGAAAAAAATGACATCTTTTCCTCTCTGACAGGAAACTGCCAACCATTTCCACTCACTGGTGCCTCAAAACCTTTCAGTTCTTTTCCCGAAGCTCTTTTCTCATCCATGAGCAGTTGCCTCTGATTCTCTCTTGCAACCCCTCTCACATCCTCTCCTATGAACCTCACCCTGCTCACTTCACCTGCCCATTTTCCTTTCTACCCTTTCCCCTCTAGTCAGTGCCCCTCTGCTTTTCCAACAAGAATGAAAAAGGGAGAAAACAGCAGAAGTTGCCAATCAGAGATATCTTGCTACTAATGCTTGGAAATTATAGCACTGCCAGCTCCGTGATGCCAGCTTTCATTTTTCTTTCTTAATTCTTTCACTCTATTCAGAGCTAAAATTTGTTAGGTCAGTTCTACTCCCATAATTATACAGTGTATTGCATTATGACATTTCAGCTTTAGCAGGAGTCTCTAAATCTACACATAGCTGAGCTAAGGGAAAGCAGGGAGGGAAGGCAAGGAGAAGAAGGAACTGTAAGAAAGCTACACCCTCCTGGGTACCCACACCTACACCCTCCTGGGTACTCCATCTTGCTCGGCTGTAATGTATTGTTAAACCAGGACACCATAGGGAACCTGTTATCTGCTGACTTTGTGTCACTGTTTACATCCACTGACAATTATTCACTGGCACTTAGGGAGATCCTGAACTCCAGTTCTGTCCCGTCAGCTCACCGGGAACTCAGCTAACATCCCGAGATACTGCAGGATTCATCACCTGTGCTGGTGCATCTGCCATCTGTTTCTTTGCAATGCTCTCCAGCACTAAAGGTTCTGGGGTGGAAGCCCTCTTTAGCGGGGTGAGAAATAAAACCCCACCCGACCTGTGGTTGCAGGCAGAGCAAGGTGCCATACTTTTCCTTCAGATTCCCTCTAAATCTAACCCAGCTTCTCTGGGCCCCCTGCTGACATCTTCAGTAGGAATTTTTAATGTGTGCACTGCAGGCCTCACCTTCTGCATTTCTACATCTGTATGTGTATTTATGTGAGGTCAAGTAATGTGACATTCAGCTGGGGAGGCAAAGGCTGAACACAAATAGCGTGTCGGCTGGCTCTTGCTCGAGGGTCAGAGGAGTGAGCAGAGCCAGCACACAAGCATCATTTCCTTCCCCTATACATCCAGTTTCCCACAAAGAATCGACTGCAGAAGTCACTGCATTCTGCCAGCTAGCAATACCCTGTTACCACTAATTGCAAAAGCCATTAATAAAAGAGGGGAGGGGGGGAAGCAAGACACAAAAGGGAATAAATACTGTACATAGCCAGAAGGCCTTTCCCTCCTACACATATGATTCACTGTTGTTCCTTGCCTCACATGGGAAAATGTTGTCCTGCTGAATATGTACCTTAAAGGCAACTCTGCCTCAGAGACATCACATATGCATATTGATAACATGCACTTTGTAGTGCCTAGAGATGTTTTTAACGAGGCTTGCTGAAATGTACCAACAACTTTCCCTCTTTCCTTCTGTGTGCCACAGATGATTTTTAAATGTGTTTCCTGGTGGTCTCTATTCCCTGTGAGAAAGCAAATGGATAGCACAGCCAGTCATTCAGGATGGCAAGAGAGGGGAGAAATGGCTTTCCATCCTCCCTAGTTGTGCAGGCTTGTGTGGGTCTGGGGACCCCCTTTCCTTTGAAACCTCCCTATAAGCTCTTGGGGTTTTCCACACAAGACTGGAGAGACACATGGAGCACCACTTAACCAGGCTTTAGGGAGCAGGCCAGGTGAGGGGCCACCCTGCCAGCAGCAGAGTGGGTGCAGAACCACTCATGCAGGTCACCCCACAGGGCTCACACCCCGTAAAACTCCACCTACCCCTGCACCTCTAATTGACATTACTACATGGCTGGCAAAAGACAGGTGAAGCTTTCTTGCGGTCTCAAAGTGTTGGGAAGAGCAGTGAGATGCACACTGAGTCCTTCCAAGCCTTAGCTTCTAGTATCCTCTTGTGTAGCCGCTTCTATCCAGCCATATTTAATGAATATAATTTATTTTTAACATCCACCTTACGGTGTCATGAGCAATTAAAATGGAGATTTAGAGCCATGAGAAGCATGGTTACAGAAACACTGATATCCCACACACCCTATTCTGTCCTCTGTGAGATGACAGGTACTCCTGTACCCAGAAGATACTTTTCTCATCCCTTTCTACCACTGGAAAATGCCTATAATTGAAACTCAGCTGCATTCATGTTCTACAAAAGGTTACACAGATGCAGTGCCTGCTCCAGAGTGTGTATCTGGAGAGAAAGTCCACTGTGCCCACCAGCACTCCACTGTGAACATTTGCTGTCCAAAGCTGCTGAGAAAGATGTGCTTGGTGTCACGCAGGCAGCAGGTCACATCTGGAAACATGGGGGGTATGACTTTCCTTGCCCAAGACTGCGTTCAAAGGAGGGCAAATGCATGGCATGACCCACACCCCCTAAAGACCAGCTAGCAGAGGGGTAGCTGCTGGTCATCACCAGCAGTGAGCCACCTGCTTCATCCACCCCTTCACAGACCTAAAACAGACTGTGCGGCTGTACTGCACTTGGAAGCATTATGTAAAGATATACGGTCAAGATTTAAATAACTTTATTCAGGCATCAGAATCAGCTGTTTGCAGTGGGATAAATTCACAACAGTGCTGCTGTTAGGTTGTCTTATCACCTGATCCGGCTCGTTTAAAATTTGCTTCTGTGTCCCTCTGCTGGGGCAGCCAGGAAAGAGATGGAGGAGAGGTGGAGGAACTGCACTTGGCCTCATCTCTCCCTCATCAAGGGAGGCAGTTACACTGGGCAGTGCTAATGGGATGCTGTGACACCTCCATGCTCCCTTATTTACCCACAGAAAATTTGTGCCACACACTTTCTTAAAATCTTGGTCCATTCTTGCTTTTAACTGCTGAGCCAATGAAAGGGGGGTGCTTTAAGTACAACAGCTGCTCTAGTGGCTGGTAGGTTATGATACAATTCCTGGTTGGTGCTGGAAATCAGAGAACTTGCCTAGAGTGATAGTTCCAGAATTTAAACACAATAAACTACTTTTTCCTGAATTCCTCCCCCCGCCCCCCCACTTTAAGAAAATCAATTACTATTCATTGTGGGCGTAATCAAATTTATATGTCCATCATAGCAGGGTATTTTTCTCTTATATGAGAATTTCTTTTCTTATTGAACCAATTTAGAAATCTAGAGATTTTCAAATATAGTTTGTAATATTCCTGAAAGACAGTGTGCTTGTTTGCTTCCTTCCTTGCTTGCTTCCTTCCTTCCTTCTTTCTCTCTACTGAAATAAATTTTTGGATTTCCATTTTTATTGACTTGTCACTGCAGATGACATAGTCTTCAAATCCATAGACTTCATTACTAAAAGAAATGAAATTTTTAGGTAACCTCAGATAAATTATCGTTGTCAGCATCATGAATGAACACAGATTCATTATAATATGATTTTCACAGCAAAATGTCTTTGGGGGAAAGCAGATCCTTGCTTGAAAAGAGCATACACAAGTGGGACACACACAGAGAGGCACGCTCTAGGCTTCACTGGTTGTGAAAGCGCATAGACTGCTTCTAGTAAAAATAAAAATAATCTGCAAAATTTGGTGAAGTTTGTCAGGCATCATACCACCACACAGGTTTGATTAGAGGAGATGTCGTCTTTCTGGAACAGGACTCCGAATAACTGTCATGTTTTCTAGAGGGAAAGATGCTCTGAGTGTTGACACAAAGATCTCCCTGGGAACCTGACAGTGGTAAGAATGAGTGAGGAAGTGGAGACAATGCAGTGCTTCTGCTCAACCACAATGTCACTGTGTACTCCCCATCTTAGTACACTTTCAAATGTCATTTGGCCCTAATTTTCTCTGCTTCTTTCTGCTTAAATTGAGTATTACAAAGGATGGTTTTCTCCCTGTTTTTATTAAGAAGAGATAGGAGCTTGCTTTCAATTTTGGATAGAGTCCTTTTGTAGGCTTTATTTTGTCTACACATATTCTTCAAAATGTACTTCAGCTCTCACAGAACATATTCATTTGAGTGTTATCCAGTATCAGCTCTTTTATATCCCTGCAGATATATGGAGAGTTTCCCAGTCTTGAAAGCAAAAATCAAGAGACTAGAATTGGCAGCTATTGGCATTCATTTGGGTGGGAGTTTTCCTGTTCCTTGCACAGGTCTATATTATTTTATCCTTTTAGAATATACTCTTTTATTTTGGGGACCGCTGGAGGGGAGCTAAGGAAGAAAAACAGAAGCCTTGAGGTAATGACTCAAGTAAGAGTGTTCACACCTTCATTTTCTATGTGTGTTAAAACAAGAAGGGAAGAATGAAAGCAGGCAAATGCAGTTAAGGAAACCAATAAATGCTCATTGAGAGCCTCTGGCAGCAGAGACAAGAGCGGGGCAATGAGCTCCCTGGCTGAGACACATGCTCTTCCTTTCATCATTGGGGTCACCAGCGGCTGTCACACAGGTCCAGTGCCAGGGGAGGAGAGGGGTGAAGGGCTGTGCTTTGTGCATGAAGGATGGCCCCCACAGGCAGCAGGTGTAGGGGCAGGGTGAGGAAGAAGGCAACCAAGAGGAGGACTTGAGGATGAAGAAGGAGTTCCATTGAGAAAGATGGACAGGGTATAGCAAAACAGAAGAAGGAAGCGGTATTGTAAACCAAGGTCTGTTGGTAAAGGACAGGTGAGTGTAAGCTAGCCATGAATGAATTCAGGCTGGAAATTCAGAGAAGTTTTCTGGTTTTGAGACATGTAAACTCTGGAGCAACCTTGCAATTAGAGCAGCTATAGAAAAATTGGTTATCACAACTTTAAGAAAGTTAAGACTTTAAGAAAGATTGATGTGTTGGGTGGAAAGCACTACATTCTATTGTTATGAGAGGCAGTAGAGGACTGGGCTCTGAAGCCTACAAGATCCTTTCCCAGTCTGTGTTCCTAATTAAATGAAGTAGGGGTTTTTTTTGCTGTGTATTAAGCTGGGGGGATGTGAACAAACATTTCATAGGCACAGAAACCTTTCTGTTCCTCCTAGAGCCTCCCTACCAGCAGTCTCCTTGACAGCACAAACCTTGCTGTAAACAATAAAATAAATGCAAGGCTTGAAGAACAAAAAAACACAGCCAGGGAGTTATGTTAAACAGTGAAGCCCTCAACTACTTCTGTGCAGGTTAATAAGAAGGGCCATACTCTGGCATCCTCACTCCTTGTCTACCAGAAAAAGCATTTCTTCTGACATGGAAAACTGTAACTTGGTGACAGAAGCTGACTTAATTACAAAATTCCTGTCAAATCATCAAACAGAAGGTACAAAAGGAACGTTTAAGGGTCATTGAACTGTGTTCCCAAGGGCTGGGCAGAAGTGGTGTAAGTCTAGGGAACATCACCTTTCACTTATTTCCAAGGCAAGCAGGGCCAAAATAATATTCACATTTTGGATAGATTTATCATAGCTTTTTAGCACAATTCCAGTGGGGTTTTATTCAGTTGAAATCCAAAATGAGCCTGCAGGTTGGTTTCTATTTTCTAAAGACTACTTCACCTTTTTGTAGAAAATGTCATCGATCTAAGTGTAAATATTCAGAGTTATTGGAACTGCCTGATTATTATATTATTAAAATGAAGGCTGGGTTTTAGGAAGATTAACTGCAGCAGAATAAGGAGCAGCAGAAGCTGCCTGATTGACAGAAAAGTGTTTAGGCTCTTTTCTTCCTCTTTTTTTTTTTTTTTTTTTTAATGTTAAGGTGGATGGGCATTCTGAAGTAAATGTAAAAGGCAAAGAGCCAGAGGGAAAGTAGAAACACAAGTACGCTGCAGTCAGAAATACCAGGGTGTGCGTGCACAGCTCATGGGCACAGCTATGACTTGCACCCCAGGACAACAGGTCATCCCAGGAATAGCCTTTGCTTGGAGCATGCAGTGTCTTTGGCGAGGAATTGCACGTCAGGTGGTGCCAGGTTTTATTTTGATGGAGAAGCCAGAGCCTGGCAGGGGAATGGATTTATTTTCCTCACACATATAAGGTTGTTTCAGCTTTGCAACTGGAAGTGTGGTCAGAGTACATTGGGGAAAGATAGAGTTTGCCCCTTGCTCTTTTTTTTATGACTGTGCCAAGTTGCTGCAGTAAAAGGCGTTAATGCTAATTACATCTCTTTCCTTCAGCTCTTAGGGATTTCTGTGTGCTTTTAAACATTCATTGAGCAGAGGGGCAATATCAAATAAATAAGACTGATGTGACTGTTCTGATAAAAAAGATGTGGAAGGACGAGCTGTATGACTCCCAGAGTATTCCAGCTATGATTTTGTGGGTTGGAAAATGCCAGGAGACTGGAAGCATCTTCAGTGAGCAGAGGAGGAGAGTCCTCCCGGGAATGGAGCTGTGGGATGCTATATTGGAATGGAAGGGGCTCCAAGGTGCTTTGTGCTGGTGGTGGTGTTGCAAAGTAACAAGTAGAAAACACCAAAGGAGAACAAGGTACCAGAAGCAGAGGCAGAAGAAGCCATGTGAAGATAATCTTCAAAACATGTCTATAATAGAATATTTACAAACTTATGACAATACATTAGTCATTCTCATGTTAAGGAAACTTCTCATTCATGTGAGAAGTTCATATCTGGCAGTCTCACTCCCAATGCCAGAGATTTTCACTGCTGAGACTGAAACCCCTTCACAGCAGGAGGCTCCAGTGACCAAGCAGGTCCCCACTTGACTCCTCATACATCCCACTTACACAGACCAGATTTCCTCACTGATTCAACCCCAGGTTTCCCATGGCAAAGACTCAGATGTCTCATTCCATAAAGCCATTTACTCACGGTGCAGTAACACAGAAGCAGCCCGAGCTGGTGCCTCTGAGGAGGATCCCCAACCAAGGAACCCCTGGGCTTTTATACCCTCACAGTCTCCCAGAAGTCTCCTCTTCCTTTGAGTCTCTAACTCCTGCCCCCCTCTCTGTGTCCATCCACCTCACTGGCTCACTGATTTTGATCTTCTTTGTTATCCAAAAGGCCACAATTCCAGGCTCTCACTGTTTCCCAGTGTCCATTCACCTGGCTGGTGTCACCCACCGTCACACCCTCTGTTATCCCAAAGGCTGGCAGGTCATGGCCTCTCTTGTCAGGCTGCTACCCAGAGCTCTGCATTTCAATCTGCATCTCAGTCTGCAGCGTGTGAGCCCAGCTACTTGGACCCCATGTTTTCCTCAACATTTTTACTTGAAATGCAATAGCACTGCAGAGGAACATGTGCAGAACCTGCAGTGGAGACAGCACAGAAGCATTCTGTCAACTAATTAGATGTTATCTATTAAGTGCAGTGCCTTTACCCAACAATCCGTTTTCACTTCACATATATCTTGGCATGAAAGCCATGTCTCATCAGCAAATGATGATATTTAACCTCTCTTTTAGTTTTGTTCACTAGTTCATCTTTGGCAGATGAGGCACTGCTTGGTGCTCGGGACAAGAAGTTTCAAGCCTGTTTTCTAGCCATGCTACAGCATACAGCGTTAACACTTTCTTCTCACATATCTTTTCTCAGGGAAAATAAAAAGAGAGGAACAAAAATACCGAAGCAAGCCCTGCCTCCCCCCTCTGTAACACCTTTGTGCGAAACAGAGAAAGCAACTGGTGTTGCCATAAGAGGGCACACTGCAGCTGTAGTTTCCACATAGTGCAGCCAGCCTCTCGCAGGAATGAGAAGTGGCCGTTGCTTCCCCTCTGAGACTGTACAGCTTTTGTACTGAAGAAAGTGCAGGAGGCTTTCTATTAAATTTCCCAAGTGTCTGTTTGTCTGCTGGCTTCTCCCTCCCCACCCTGCCTTTCACCCTTTCAGTCTGTCTTGGGTTGCTTTTAAGGGAAATTTTCAAAGCTTGCAGAACTGCTGTGCTTAAAGTTAGTATTCTTTGCCACAGTTTTGATGAATTTTTAACTTTTCTTGCTAAGTGTATTACATCCAGGGAGCACACAACACTGCTTTGGAGAGCGTGAGCAAAAGAGAGCAGGTACATACAGAGACATCCTGTCTTGGGGTGAAGAGATGCAGGCCACTGTGAAATATATGAGAACCTGGAACCACTCCAGCAGCAATTTTTGCAATGAGTCCCAGTCCTTATATAGCTAAAACGATTCTGACACTACCAGTATCAGGAGGGTAGACAAAAATAAGAAAAGTGACCAATGGACTGAAAATGTCAACATGTAAATCAAGAACAGCAGGTGTTCTTTGGTTAAAATCATATTTAAAAACCCCTCACAAGATTTGAAGGCCACGAACTTACCGGACAGAGAGAATCTATGTAGCTCAATAGAAACAGGATATAGGAAAATTGAAATAAGCAGAGGCTATGGCAAATCTACTCCTTTCAGAACAAGAACAGCAAAGTCCTTTTGTAGGTAAGGTAGAAAAGTATTAATATAAAAATGGTGGGAAAAAATCTGTCTCTGACAGAGGGGTCCCTTGGATATGCTCAACAACTTGAACCTTACTAAGTGACTTGGTTAAGTGTACAGGACAGAGATTAAGGATAAATAACCTTTGTATTCAAATAGTACTTGGCATAAGGATAAAAGACAACACATGGTTTGATGTGATCCTTGTTATCCTTCTGCCTCTGCACTGTTTCAGTTACCTCCGCTCCCCAGGGCTGTTTGCTTTATCACCTTCCCAGCCAACAGCCCTCTAGCTTGAGTGCCAGGCTTCTGTGACAGAGATCATACTTTGTTATACTTCCACACTTTTTAGCAGGGTGAAGCCCTGACCTCTGGGTTATCATGCCATGGTAATGCCTAATGACGATAATCTGATCTGCTGGTACAGAATTGCAAGTAATAGAAAGCGATGAACATCTAGGTCAGAGAGCAAAACTCACAGCCTTCCTAAATGCATTGATTAGGCTGTTAGGCCACAACTCTCTTTGCTGGAAATGCCACAGCTCCTGTATATTGTTGTCAGCCTGGTTGTTGTCAAGAAGATGAAACTGCCTACTTTCAAGATTATGGAACCACTTTTCTATATCATGGTTCCCTAAAAATATTTGGATATTGCTTACTGCTTGCAGACATTGCATGCTGTTGGCACATGCTGGTTTTCTATCCAGCTAAGCATGGAAATAGTCAGACATTCTCTCAAAAATAGTCTAATGCTTATGGGGTGTCACTGGCATGTTATCCCTTTACTACCTCCTGAACAAAGCTCCTAGGATTCATCACATGAATGGTCTTCAAATGCATCACTGCAAACTCTGCCAGCTCGGTATAAATAATTGTCATAGACTGCTTAATCAAGTTTGCTTTCCACAGAGGAGCACTCATATGCTCTTTCCCAAGTTTTGTGGGAGATAGCTAGTCCAGAACAAAGTGTCTGGTAGATCGTGCCTATGCTTGCGAGAAAACCAGAAAACCAGAAAACAAGCGTGTTGACAATTTCTTCTCAAGATCCCACAGCCTTTGTCTGTGTCGATGACAGAGAAAAGGACTTGGAGAACTTTGGCTCCAGAGCCCTGACATCAAGGTTAAAGATATTTGCTTCTTCCAAGAAGATTGGCTGCTTTATGGAGCGCAGTCCAATGGAGTAACCCCAATTCTGGTAACAAGGACTTAAAGTACAAAGTCTTGTAATTTGAAAAAGTTATTTTTGCTATCATTGGGCAGAATCCTGACTTAACCTCCCAGCACAACAGCATTGTTTCCATATATTAGTTTGACTGTAGGAGCAGCAAAAAAAGGAGATCCCATCTCTTAACAGAGATTAGAGCAATTTATTGCTGCATCTGGGACTTTGAGCTCATCTTCAAGTTGGCCTTACTAATTATCAACATAAATTCCTGCTTCTCTTATGGGATTGGTTTGCAACTGGAATTTGACAGAAGCTATTAAGAATGTTCTGAGAGACTACGCAGGATGACAAATTGAAGAAAAAGCCCCAAAATACAGTGCAATTCCTCATGTGAAACTCTTAATGTGAGATACTACTCGCTGTGAAATGTCTTTTGAAGTGTCTACTTTCATGCTCTTTATTTCACCATCTATTTTTATACTAATTTTATTCTTAGCACAAACAATTTTCCCACAGTCCCTTTGAATTTATGTTAGCAGTGTCACACTGCACAGAAACACACCACCACCACTACCGCAGCATCTCTGGCAATTTATGTTAACCATTGTCTGAGACAGCTTCCAAGCCACCTCCTACTATGCAGATCAAGAATTCTGTTTCCAACAGATCTAGCCCCATCCAGTGACTTTTTCAGCTCCCCTGCACTGCAGTGAGAGGCATCACCAACCTAATCCCCTGACAGCATTTAATCCCTGAGTCATTCCTCGTGGAGATACTTCGCATGCTTCATCTGCTACAGAAGCACAGCATCATTAAAAACAAACGACTAATGCAAGTGTACAACATCATTGCTACTTGTAAAGTGTTTCATCAGCCTGGCTGTATTCTTTAAACCCTGGAGTCTCAGAACACAGTGTTTCCATCTCTCACAGTTGTATCAGATGATCACATGAGACTAAAAAAATGGCAAACGAAACGTTTTTAATTTAAAACTCATCTGATTTTAAAAGAGAATGTTTTGATTCTGAATTTTACAGCACAACTGGCAGTATTTTGGATTTCACACACCAGTTATTGTAAACCTTTCCTAATGTTATTGCAAATCTGGTTGTCTTGTTCTCACCAAATAGAGAGCACAAACCAAACCAAGACAAACCTAACCCCCCTCCTATTTAACAGTAGCTGTGTGTCCCCAAGCACTCATTAACAATCTCTTTCAACCTCACACTCAGCTTTGTGGGTCTAGGGCAGCTCAATAATACACATGACCCCCTGCGGCCTTGTCAGGCAGGAGAGCTGGCACCAGTGAGCAAGTGGAAGGGAGTTCTGTCATCAACTAAAAACTCACCCTTATGACTAAGCAGGTTTTTACAGCCCTGCTACCACCATTAAGGAAGGATGGGAGAGCCACAATATAAATGTATATAATCAGGATTTTACTTCTGGCACTGCTATTCCTTTAGGTTCCTATGTAGGTCTGTAGAAGAAAAATAGCTGACCTACAGAAATCACCATGCCTGGGTCATACAGATGCCTCTTAAGCATCAACCTCACTAGTAAAATTTGGTCTGTAAAAAAAAAAAGTAATTTAAAATATCCCTGTGGTTATTTTTGTCAATGTCTTATTACCACCAGAGGTGCTTCAAGCACACTGAGGATCCACATACAGAGAGAAAAAAGAAAAAAAAAAGAAAAATAAATATCTGTATTGGTTCTGTTGATATTCTGAAGGAAAGGACCTGGTAAAACCTACAGTCATGGCTGGAAACAAACTGGCTGATCTTCAGGACTTCCTGACCTGGGTCGCATTCAAGAAAGTCCAAAGCAGGTGAGAAAAACCCATCATGCTTCAGCAAAAGCAAGCTGTATTATATTTACTCAGTGCAGGTGTAATGGTTTGTTACTTACAGAGAGTACTCATAGCTGCATGTTCAATCAAACCACAAGGAACACGCTGTCTGTGTAACAACCATGAGAGCAGACAAGGCTTCCTCTTTCCAGATTTATCTGCAGCATAAACACTTTATGTTGGCTGGAGAAATGTTAACAGTCGTAAGAGAGAAAATACCAATGTTCAGAAAAGAAAGATGGGAGTCAGGGTGCCTGTGTCATCTTTCCTGTGAAAGTTTACCATTAAATCTCTGGGGTAGCACTTAAAGAGCACTTAAAGACTTATTAGCCATCTGTTACATATGTATGTATATTATTTACATGTACACAGAGAGACATATATATATAGATAGATAATATTTACATTATATACACACATATGTATGTAAATGTAAACATTAAATTATATATACACACATGTATAAATGTAACAGTAAAACTAGTTTTAACCATTCCTAGAACTACAGAACTCAGTATTTGAAACCTGCTTTAGCTATAGAATTTCCTTCTGGCCACTGGAAAGCTTAGGGATTTTCCACCCTCTGACTGCAAAACTGGGAATTAGGGTCTAGGTTTTCACCTCATGTTGCTAGTATTATACATTTCCCAGTTAACCCTCAAATCTGAGATGTTTCATTATTGACTAAAGTTTGTGTTTTCAAAGATATAAAATGACAACTTTTCAGGCTCCTTCCATCACCCAAGACTCCAGCACTGCCATATATTACTGCCTGAAAGTCAATTTTCTCCCTTTACGCAATTTTCATATGTTGTTGGCACAAAAACTGCTGGCCCCTCAGACACTTAAAAGGAGAGAAAAATGGAGAGCAATATAAGAAAAACAAGTTTTATTTAGGCAATTGTCTCAAATATGTTTTAATGATAAATTCTAAATAATTAGCAAAATGTTGAGAAAATGGATTAAAGAGGGCTGGATTCAGAAGAAACACTTTGGTACATCATGAAAGAGAGCTCATGGAAACTGTGTATTTTGTTAAGAAAAAAGCAATCTGAAATGAAAATGAAAGATCTGAAACACAAATTCAGATGCTTGGAGCTTCATTGTGAAAATCTTAGCAGTCCCCATAGGGTCCCAAATTCATTGAAAGGACAGTGGTCTGTGCAGGAAATAAAGAGAAAAGGAGACCGTGCAATGGAGGATGCCATCAGATCCTGCAGACCAAATGCATCAAACAGCCAGAAAAGTTAAAGCATCCTCTTTGACAAAGGAAAAAAAAGAGAAAATGAATTGTTCTATTTAATTCCATACAATGTTTGAGGATTCAACCCATAGAAAAAATAAAGCTAAATGTGGACAACCTGAAAAAACCAGAACACTGTAAGAAGAAAAAAGAGCAAAGTGGCCCCCTCCCCCAAGAACCCCCGAAACACACAGAACAATTTTTCTTACTAGGGGGATAATAAAATAATTTTGCCTTGACCTTTTCCTCACCACTCAGACACAATAGCAATAGATGCTATATATAAACCTTAGATGCTCTTCAGCTGTGCTCTACCAAAGCATATTTATTTTAACTCAGAAAGGCTAGTGGTGAAAGAAGTTGGGGGATATTTTATTTACTCAGTGATAAATTAACCTATACATCGCTTCTGTAAGGGTAGCTCTAGGAATGACTAGGTTGCAGAGGGATCCAGATGGACTTTTTGACCTCTTTCGTTAAAGCTCCCTCCATGGCATTTGTTGGGCTTTTTCAAAGCTAAAAGGTTGGAGGACACAAAGCTTTATTCTCACATTTTAGTCTTGAGGCTAGAAAAGCTTCTGCATTCATGCCCTAGCAATGTTTGCCTGCAGTAAATCTGAAGTATGCTGGGCAGCTGTGGAAGGAGGGAGAAAAACAAAAAAGCCTTGTGTCTGAAACATTTGTGTTTGTGTGCATCCTACCCCGTACAGCTGGTCTGACTCAGCTCTGAGAAGATGCTGTGCAGCTGTTTCTCTGGAGCAATACCTGTGGGCAAACAACAGCAGAGTCCAACATCTATGTACATCTTCCTGATCTCCAGAGTTCATTTTGTCCCTGCTCTGTCATCTTTAATCATGAAGCATTAGGCTTTTTCTTACTGGATATTCATGCACATATGTTCAGAACTTACAGGGACAATCAGCCATTGTTCCAGTTTTCCTATTGATGTTTTTCTTGCAAATCAGAGCCCAGGGACTGGCCACAAGCCCAAATCCCATATTTTCAAAACTGATTACTTCTTTGCTGGGACACTGTTTGCTCTATCGCAATTGTCTAAGACTGGGTTTGGCTGGTGCAAACCTACTTCTTCTCTCCTGGAAGCGAAGGCAGGATTTAGCCTATGTACTGTACAGCTCTGGCAAGTCAAAGCAGACGAAATGCCCCCCCTCTGGGGTAACTCTGCTGCTGACTAGAAAAAGTGGCCTCAAGCCCAAAGTGGCAGTAGCAGCTCGAAGAAGCTCACAGAAGGCGGATCTAGAGACTGAACCATCTCATTCCAGCTCTGATGAGCTCATTCAGCTGGAAAGGCAAAACCAAACAAAATATGCATGCATTCCTGTCTGAATATGGGACCACAAGGCAGCTAGGCACTGAGATACCATGCAAATGGAAATAATTAAGTACTGGAACAGAATGGCAGAGTTATCACTAGGAACTATCAAAGGAAATTTTTGAGGAAAAATGAATGACTCTCCAATGCCCTGAGATTTGCCGTTCTAAAATAAAGAAACAATTCCCACAGAATAAATGGAGTTAAGCGTAAGGAAGGGTGGAATAATGGTAAAATATTTCTCATGCTAGAAAGTTCCAAAATGTCTAAGGTAATCAATTTTTAAATGTCTGAAATGTGGGGAATGAAAGGCTTGTGGCAAATGAACTTTGGGAGGAAGAGCAGCAGAACCCGGTTGGCTCCATGGCAGTAGGAGATGGCCATGACCCCATTTCAAGCTGAAAGCCATATGGCTCAGAAATAAGTGGAAATAAATGACCAAGTCATTAGGCTCCCAGTGGGGCATGCAGCAATCTCAAATGGCAGCTGATCCCCCACAGTTTTACCCACTGATCTTGTCTGCTGCTGGGAAGAAGTAAACACCGTGGCTGTGCCACGTTGTGCCTTCCTGCACCTTTCACACACAGGCGTGTGCACACATATGCACATACGTGCACATTTTAATAGACACATGTCTATTAATAAGAAACTCTAGGCATACTCTGAATGCCAGAGGTTTTTATGAAGATTCATATCAAAAGGGAAATAGGGATGAAACATCACAGAAAGGTCGTTGCTGTGCATGAGAGGAGAATATCAGTTGGGGACTCTGTTTGCCAGGTACACCCACAGAAAGCCTCTGCCTCTGCCCATCCCACGTGGCAAGGGGAGAGACAAATAATACAAGCTCCTTTTGCCTTTCCAAAGAACATTATGATAGCTTTTTTAGTGAGATTATGCCACAGTTTTTGTACTTGTAAGGATTGTTTTCCTAATGAGGCAAGAAAGGTCAAAAGAAATTAATAGGCAAGATAACAGTTATCAGTCTGATACAAATAAAGCAGTGTATAACGTTTGCAATACACTACAATCTACAGCAGATAAAGGCGGTTAAAGCCAAATGAGGGTTTAAAAGGAAGCTGATATTGGAAATATCTACTAAGTTCTCTTTTTAAGCAGATGACTGGGTCACAGTTGCTGTTTGTAGCTGTTGCTGCTGAAGCCAGCGTGGCTGCTAAGCCTAGAGTGAGGACATCACTCACCCAGCATGGCTCAGCCTCTCCCATTCGATGGCTCAGATGAGATCCAAAAGCCTCATCCACATTCTCATACAATAGGGACCATGTTTTAATCCCCTGATACCACAGTGCCAGTAACCCCTGGCATACCTGGGCAAGAGGTATGCTACCAAGATCTCCCTTGCCCACACGGTTGCTTTTCTGTTCTTCCCAGGAGTCTTCTTCATCTTAACACTGCAGACAGCTCCATCACTACATGTTTGTCTTTGTAACTCTCCAGACACCTACATTCCTGTTTTGTGCATGTTTCAAAATGTCAGAGCGCCTCCTTCCTGATGTGATTGTGACACCAAAATAATTTTACTAGTTCTGCCTAAATTCCCTTGGGAACCTGTTCAGTAAGGTACAAATCATGCGTGTATTAAGTTATAGGCAACACACACAGACACACACTCCCCTAAGCCTCTTGTGAGGTGCCTCTGGGGCTTGACGAAGCTGAAGGCAAGAGCTGAAGCACTGCAAGGGGTGAATTTCAAGCATGAGCTGTTCCTACCGATTCGATGCTATCCCAGGTGATGTGTTTTCATATTAGTCATTTTCAGGATCCTAATTTACCTCCATTAATGTCATAGGAGCTAAACTTTGCATTCCAAGCAAAGAGCTAGACAACTAGAAATGTAAATGCCACAGGATCTGATTTTCATTGCTGAAGTTCCTCATGGGAGCTTGGTCTCACAAGCTGTGCTTCAGTGAAAGGGGTCTGAAGTACCAGTATAATTTTTATCACTTTTCAAAACCTTAGCTCTCCACTAGTCCTATGAGTTTTTAAACCATCTGGCAAAATCAGTGATGTACATACATGACCTGGTTTCAGCTGGGATAGAGTTAGTTTCTTCTCACTAGTTGGTAGAATGCTGTGTTTTTGGATTTAGTATGAGAATAACACTGATAACACACCGATGTTGTGGGGTTTTTTTATTAAACTGCTCTTATCTCAACCTACAAGTTTTAGTTTTGATTGTCCTCCCCATTCCACTGGGCTAGGAGTGGGGGAGGTGAGCGAGTGGCTGTGTGGTGGTGCTTAGTTGCCAGCTGGGCTTAAACCATGACAGCGTAACAGCATAAATTTTGCTTTAATTGGTTTAGCTCATTTCCTTAAAGATATTAAATCTCTTGCACAAGCACCTCTCTTCTCTGATGAATATTTTTCCACAGTAAATCACTCATTCTCTGTTGCACACACTTCTATACTCCTCTTAGACATGTTCTATGGGTTGGATTCAGGGTTTTTCCTTATATTTCAGTCCCGAGCTTTAGGATGATGAAATGTTTCCAATGATCACAAGATGCCGTTTTTTTTTTTTTGACACATGTTTATTTCCAACAGTAGTGTGAGATACAGGAGAATACATGTGGAACCAGATAATCATGTATTATTTTATAGTGTATTTTTCAGTAGATTATTCCAAATATTACATATGGAAATTTTAAGTCCTATTACGTTAGTTCTGATACCATGGTGACTAAGCATTTAAACAATAAGCAGTCTTGTGGAAAAATCCATGTACACAGCTTGTTTTACCTCATTTGTCCTAAATTTCAGACTGCAACAGGATGACTTAGATCGTATAAGTGGGTAGCAAATCCTTCAGTCTATATTTACATATTGTCTATTTAGAAAGTCCTTGAGAAACTCAGATACACACAGGCTGAACTGAGATACAAGAAATTGTGCATGATGTTTTCACGTCTCACATTGAAAAGAAAGACTCACAATGTAAATTCTCACGTATTTTACTTAGATTAAAAATATTGGATGGTATATAATATCCTGAATGTGTTACACAGATGGCAGATAGGATGTTCCAGAGCACAGCAGCAACTGCTCTGCCATCAAGCACTCGAAAGGTAGATGGCCATCTAGCTTTCTAAGCACATACTGTGGCAGTTACTAATAATCAGAAATAAAGCACATTTTGAAAAGCTGATACGCAAATACATGTGACAAGCCTAAACACTGCATGAGATGACTCTCACTCCCACTGGAAGGTGGATCACTTCAACAGAAGGGTTATGATGACAGCTCGAATGCTGTAGGGTTTCTTTTTATTTTTTTTTCCTGAGAATAGTTAGAATTTGGGTGATGAACTCCTCAGAGTACACACAATCTAAAAGGTATTTGTGTGCTTCAATGGAGTCACCCTTGCTTCCATGCTTTCTTTTCTGAAACCCAGTGACTTAATATTATGAAGGTGATTGTTAAAGTGCAAATACAGCATTGAAAACAATGGTGCCATCATGGAGGAGTGAGACTCATGCAATTTTTTGGGGCCCCAAAATGATGACAGACCTGGCAGACTTCCTGTGACATCCATCCACCATCATAAAAAAAAAACCATTTCCCACCAAAACCAAGAAATGTTTTAAGAGGACATCAAGTATGCTATGAGGTGTAATATAGAGCTGAAGAGTTTTAGAACACAAAACTCAATCAAACAGGATCAAAGTACATACCTTAAAAAAATACTGAAGCAAAAGTATTTCAAATCCATAAAAAGGTCATGCTAGTCTATTATTTAACCAAATGTGACTATTGTACAGTGATGACACCATTGCAAAATAGCTTAGAGGAGCACATATCCCTGTGCTAAACCAAGTCCTAATAGATGCTGAAGACTGATGATCCCTTTTATGAACGGTAAGCTCTTGTGGTGGGGCAGAACCACCTGTGATTACAGCCACTCCTACGGATTTACTTTAGGGTGGGTCATAAACCTCAGGTTAAACGCATCTTCTTCCAAAATTAAGTATCTTGCTGAAAGCCTCTGATTTTAGCAAAAACACAGTGAAGTGCATGAGATAAACCATCAGGACCCAAAAAAGCTCAGGATCATTTCCACTGTAGTTGATGACAAATTCCTCCATGAGTCTCAATCTGTGGGATCAGGAGCACACCTACCACTCATTGCTTTCTGGCTAATGTCTAATGGCATGGCATCATCCTTTACTGTCTAGCAGTCTCTATTTTAGCATCCCTTCTTTTCCCTGATCTTTTCGGAAGTCTCAGGATCCTATCCTCAATAAGGAGTTCTGCTGGTTCTGCGGCTGGTTCTGAGTGTTTGCCACACTCCATTAATAGAGTGTTGCAGGAAAAAGATCCTCCCAACAGAGGTGGCTGGTGCTATGCTCACATTATGCTCACCTCAGCAGCAGAATCAGGCTGGGTGAGGAAAACACACATCAGGCCATTTGTGCAAAAGACCCTTAAGCACAAAATAAATCACAGCTTCTTATTTAAATAACACCGTATCATGCAAAATTCACAAATGAAGGAGTGTCTTTAAATACAAAAAATGCAAACCTTTGCTTAAAACCCCACCAATTCTGTGTGTATTACTCTTTACCTTTTAAGCCATGCAAAAGGTTTAACCAAAGTGTCCCTTTAACAAATACAGAATTGGAACTATATTAAAAAAAAAAAAGCCCAACTAAATGCCTAGACAAATTCCCCCAACAAGTTTTGATCTTTCTCATTGAATCTCTTTATCATGGTATTTATCCATCTGAGCAGAGGTCTAACACCACACCTGTGTTGCCCTTCCTTGGGAGACTTAGTCCTTGCTGTGGGAAGGAGCTCTTATCTGCAATTTGACATTGTCCATTGCAGGTCCCCAGCCACACTCCTGCCCTTGAACCGTGATGCTGTCACTGTGTCGAGGCACAGCCAAGGACAGATATCAGCTGTTTCACCAGACTTGCCAGGCAGCTGCTGCTGCGATGCTGCAACAGGTACGTGACAGGGAGCGTCTGGTGGGAGGGCTCACGTGTCAGGAGTGGGGCTGTCCCTGGGTCACACAAGGAAGCCCTGTCCTGTGCCCCTCTGTGCTACCTGCTGTGCCTGGGTGGAGCACGAGAGAGATCATGGTCCATCCGCAAACGCATGAAGGAGTCATGAATCTCATGCTCAGTGCAGGGAACTTGTGCCACAGTAACAGGGTTTAAGACAAGAAAAATGTGAAACTTGAAAAAGGACATACTGGGACTATACAGTGCTGCAAGCTGGGATACTACAATTGCCCTTGGATCATAGTGCACAGATTTGAGGGTTGTAGTGGTCATTATCTCATTAGAAACATCTAACTCCCTGTAATAAAGATTGCATGTAGAGTATGTCAAAGAACAGACGAGGCTAATACAGCCCACAGTCAGGACTAATACTTTTTCTCCTCTCATGGCAAAATAAGCAGGGGTAGCTTTTCAATTCAAAAATAAAAACTATATAATTACAGTAATAATACCATGCTCCCGACTGCTCTGCAGCTGCATATCGTAAAACTCAAAGCCACTGATCAGAAACAAAAGCACTAAGTCAGTAGCAGGTTTACAGAAATGTTCTGCTGGGGTGATTATGTCTGGCAAAATACTTCTATAGGGTAAAGACTGTTTACCAAACATATTTCATGTCCTTTTCCGCCTAAAACACCCTGCAAGCACTTGAACCTTTTTCTAACAACAGATAAAGAAACCTTTGCCAGAGGTGTAATTTATGACTATATGAACACTGCAACGACTAGGGATGCTGTTCAAATAGTTAGGCATCAGTTACAACAAAAAGCCAGAAGCAGTCATATTTTTATCATCTGTTATAAAAAAATATTTCTCAATCAGTGTCTCAACACAGCTAAAAGTTAAAACCCCTCTACATTACTAATAAATTAAAAAAACCCTATCTCCAATCATCTCGTAAGAAAATAGGTAAGTAATTTAAACCTTTAGTTTACATAAATTAGCACAGAAATGTGTATTCAAACAAGTGCACTGAAAACAGATATGCCTTCTTTTCTTCTGATATCTCTTACTCGAGTTATTAAGTAACAGGAAAGCCTTTATATTCTTTGCACGACCTTGAGAGTCTGCTAACACTAAATGGTCAATAGTCAAACCCCAGGAGAATGTTTCACCAGATAGACAATGACATGAGGGAGCATGAAGTACAATCAACTGCTTCGCAGTCTTATTACTGTACACTTCAACATTCCATTTCAGCATATTTACTCTTGGGGATGAAGGTAATGTATTTATACGGCAAATCACATGAGTGAAATTTGATGGGTTGATAGAATTTTTTTTTAAAGCCTGTTAAATTATCATTTTTTCAGAGGTAGTTTGCAAGGCAATAGTGATGTACATGAGTGGAAACAATACCCCTTTGCTTGACTGTGGATAAAACTCTTAAATAGTGCTGGTGCTGCTTCTGAACCTTACAGAGAATGCTTAATGGGTAAGATGTTATAATCAGAGCTGACAACAGCCAATTAAGAGTCAGAAGAACAATCTGATAAGTAGGTCTTCATGTCTATAGGCATTTCCTGATATGTCTTGACTGTCAATCTGAATGTTACACATCTCTATCTTTATCTCATTATTGACTGATTTATTAAAGGAGAATGCTTTCATCTCTTTTTTTTTTACTTTGGGGTTGCTCCAAAGGAAGGAAAGGAAAATACTAGGAACAAGTCTAAATTTGGAATAATAGATGGGGAATCCTAATTATAGCAAAGTCCTAATCTTCCAACTGAGCAGGCGTATGGTTTGGTGACATCACTCCATGTAGCTGCCCACACCATACCTTTCAAGAAGTGGAAGAGGCTCAGTCTAGAGGAGATCTGTTTCTTTAATGGGTGGAAGGATATCTGTGGACGTGCTAGCAGGCTGCTCTCTGCTTTCAGTGCTCCTTGCTAGTCATACGGAAGACAACACTTCGCTGGATGGATCTCTTCCCTTCTTGTCCTCGCCCCTGTCGATATCAATCACATGAACTATGCCAGGCTTCAGGATCAGGTCATCGGTCTCTATGTGGCTCCTGCTGTCGTCCACCTCGATGTACTTCCCCTTGGAAGGCTGGGTAGCCTTACCGAAGACGTCTTTGAAGCGGCGCTTGAGTTCAACGTCTGGGCAATAGACGTACTCATACAGAGCACCAGCAAGGACTGCTCCGATTATTGGTCCCACCCAGTACACCTGCCAAAAAAGAGGTGGAAAAAACCCCAGGCATTAAGCTTTTAGATTAGCAGAGCTAAGGAGATTGACAGCAGGCCCCCTTCTTCAAAGCGAAATAATTTTGTCAAGTTTTGTTCATCTATCTCTTCACAGGAGGCCTCCTCTAAACTTTTCATCGCTCAATGACAGCTGTAGACCACAAATATGGACTGTTTGCAAGAAGACACACAAAGGAAGCACCAATGTAGAAAAGTGATTTTCTTTTTGCATTTTGAACCAAGATGAAAATGAACTTTCAAGGAAACGAAAACCTTCCTAGTGTACACACAAACAGTTCTGCTTTGGTATTTCAGACTCATGTTTCCAAATACTTTGAATTTGGCATTTAATCCTACAGAACACAACAGGCAGTCAACCACAACAGGCAGTCTGATAATCTAATTTGAATAAGCAAATACAATGGACATAACACAACTGCGTAGGTACCTATCTATTTCGTCATGACAGGCAGCACTGCAGTAACATTAGTAGGTGCCAAAGCCCACAGGCTCCTGTCAATGGCATGCCAATGTCACTGCTCTGGAGGAGGAGAAAAGGCTGTCTTTCCAAGTGGCCAGGACAGTAACTAAGCTTCTCCTGCAAGTTTCTCCATGGTACATTTGTTTATTGTTTATAGCTTTAGTTATAAATTACAGGCTTCCTCAGAGTATGGATAATTAATCTTGTGAAAAACTACAGCAGTTTTTCTTATGAACAAACCATTCACTGATAACTGGGTAAATCTGCCTCAATAGGATAACTCTTGGGAACAAAGTTACACATGGTATCGTGTTTGCAGAATTGAAGCCTTAGGGCCTGAAGACAATGCTATTTCTATTATTAGCTGCAGTGGGAGCAATGTGGGTTTCATACTTTAAAAATCAAGAAAATCCTTATATGCACTGTAATATGCAGCTCTTCCAGTTAGCACTGAAAGTGTCTCTAGAAGTGATTTCCTTGTCTATAATTAGGTGAGGCTGAGCTGTGATCCATCTCTCTCTTATAAAATGTGAAATGTTTTTTTATAAGTTGGATTCTGGGATGCTATAGAAATTTACTGCATCATTCACAGCCTGTTTATAACATTGTTTCCTGCTCCTGGCTAAGCTGACACTTTTAACTGAAGCAGGTAACATCTGGCCTGGTCTGCAAATACCAGACTGCAACCTCTTCATCTCTCACTGCAGGCATTTGCGGAGGCAGGTTCTCCCCCAGGAACCAGATCACAGAGGGTCCCTGTTCTCATTTTATACATCTGCCCCAGTTTGCTGCAGAACCAGGTGAAATGTGAAGTTGACAGAATTAGTTCCTTAGCTCCTCACCAGCACGACCAGCGGGGTTTAAAATTTGCCTTGGAGGATTTTTCTTTCCAGAAGTTCAATTCTTTCAGTCTCGTTGTGTTGCTTTATTTTTGTTTTGAACTTTTAGTATGATTTCCTTTCTACCCCAGCTACTACCCCCACAAAATGGTCCCTGAATAGTAAGATGCTATTCCAACATGCTGCACGCTGCACTGCAGTCTTGGGTGAGGAGCATGATGATGCCTAAGCTTGGGGCAGGTCAGTGCCTGTCTTCCTCGGGGGCAGTCACTATGGGATGTACTGGGAGAGATAACTGAAAGCAAACGATGTATAAAAAATCCTGATCACTATCGCTATGCTGAAGGAAGTATGAAAGGAGAGTTACCCATTGGTTTTCCCATCTGCCCATAATGACAGCAGGTCCAAATGATCGAGCTGGGTTCATACTGGCACCGGTGTAATTGATCTAAAGCAGAGAGAAAATGTTGCCTGTTATTAAAGTCTGCAAGGTAGTGATTCGGTTTCTATGGGACACCCTGGTTTTGTACAGCTCCTCCTCTTTATAGCAGATATCATCGCTCTCCTGAGTCTTAACACAGTGTTAACGAAGCCATCACATGAACAGCCAGAAAAGTTCTGGTGCAACACCCTACCCAAAGGGACACTCCTGAGACTCCAAAGGGCTTTGGCATGGATCCATAAAGAATACAGCAGCTATATAGCTGTAACTGCTCTAAAGGTCACAAAAGTTTCCATTTACTTCTGAAGTAGTCATAAAGGGTAAAGGGATCTATTTTTTAAAGAGAAACTATTAACTTACAGCAAATAAATGTCCAATTGCAACAGAAAATCCAATTGCTAAAGCTACTGAACCAGTGACATCACTTCGTTTTGAATCACAGCTAGCAAAAATAGTAAAAACCAGCTGGAATGTAATTATCAACTCCACCAGGAGTCCATGCCCAGCAGAAAGATCTCCGTGTACCTGGAAGAAGGGAAAGAAACACCAGAAATGAAGAAAAGATGATTTTGTAAATCAGAAAGCAATCACATACATAAATTGTATTTCAGTGGATGGTATTTTTAAGTACCACAAAATAAAAGACAGCAGTGAACTTTTAGAGGTACAGATTCCCCCCTCTTCACTCTTCTCCCTTTATTTTTTCTTTTTAATTTAAAACGTTTTTTTATTTTGAGAACCATGGAAAATCACTGCTGGACTGAGAATAGAAGGCTTAACAGTAACATCCAACTGGAACTTCAAAGTTAGACTGCAGAAGTATAGTTTATTTTTACATAGGGATTTGCAAATGCTGCACTTCCCTTTCACCATTTTTTTCCTTGGGAGCACTGTAATTTACTATTCAATTATAAATTCATTAATTAGCCCTGACTTAATTAATTTAAATTTCAATTAAAAATTGAGCAGTGTGTGGCTCAAGTGCATTTTTAATAAGTCCTGCAACAGGGCTAACTGATGGCATTCCTTATTAGTTTAGAACAAAGCTGAAATCTAAGCCACAATCTATTTCAAAAGTATGTCATTTTAAATTGATGTTTTTTCAATCCCCATCATAATAGCATGGAATTAATTTCCCCCCTCCCCAGACCATATAAAAATGGCATTTCAAGCATACATTATTTAAATTTCATATGTAAATTAACATTACCTGCTGTCATCAGATTTGGGGAAGTTCTAGGAAAGAGAGCTTCTATAAAAAGAACAGCTAGAGCTATTACACTGCATAAACCCATCCTAAGGAGAGCTTTAAGCCCTGTCTGGATGTTGTAAATAAACCAGCAAGCTGTTAAAATCTCTGCCTGAGCTCTCTTCGTTCTTTGTGGCACTGATTGCATTTTCTCAGGGTCTAAGCTAGCCTAGTTCAAGAGGCAGAGGAGAAGTGATTACCGCAGTGACTCCCAGGCCTCCCACCACGCTGGGCGGTGTGACAAGGTAAAGGATGCCCGCGCCCACGATGGCTCCCAGGCACTGGGCAAGAATGTAGAAGACGGACTTGGCAAGGCTGATCTTCCTCGTGCAGACCATTGCCACGGTCACAGCAGGGTTGATGTGGCCGCCGCTGATGTGTCCGAAGCACTGCACCATGGTGGCAATGCTGAGTCCAAAGCAGAGGGAGATAAGGACCATGTCTACAGGCAGGGGCTTCTCTGCTCCACCCCAGTTGATTGTGGAGCCGAGGCTGAGGAGGACAAAAATGAGCATGGCCAAAAATTCTGCCGAAACGGCTTTCCAGAAGGGCTGAGTCCAGACTCCTTTAAACGCCACCATAATTCTCTCACACTTACACAGACGTCCACACTTACTGAAAAGGAAAGCAAATCTTCATCAGAAGTCACCAAATAAACCTTATGCTCTCCTGTTAGGGGTTGCTCTTCAGCAGACTTCGGAGAGAAGGCGGCAACACTGAGTATCCTTGGGCTGGGACAACCACAGACTGCACTCTTAGAGCAGACTGTCCTTAAAACATGCCCAGTGTTGGAGTGTCTGCAGGACACAGGGCAATTAATCACTCCTTGTGATAACTTTGTATAGTTTCAGCTCCCAAAAAGCAACATCTGTGTATTTTGAAATGATTATGAAAATAAGTGTACTCTTCTATGCTAGCTGGCCTCTGATTTAGAGGCTGTATAGCTCCACCGCTTCCAGTGGCCTGTTGATCATCATGTTCATTCAATCAGAGAGTATCCTCCTTGTCTATGCAAATCTGTACTTTTCACAAAGCAGGTAAGATAATTCAATAAAAAGCAGTATCTTAGTCAAAGCCTAGTGGTTCTGATGACAGCATAGTGTTGAGGAGCTGCCCTGGGAGCTAGAAGAGAAAGTTTATTTGCTTGAACACTCACACAGACCAATATTTCAATTTATATTTATGCAAAGAGCAGTTTCTTCACTGTGGATATTGGGTGAAAATTGAATTCAGACAGGAGAATAGATACAATCCTACATTCTGACCTCTAAATCAATTGTGTAATCAATAAAGTGCTTTCTTTTGGGCTAATGGCGTTGGTTTGAGCTGGGGAATAGAGCAATATTTTCTGTATGTGTGGTGTGTAAAACTCTGCACGGCAAAGAAAGAAGTGTCTTGGCTTTTCTTCCTGTCTGGAGATGCTATTTATTAGTCTGCGCTGCCTTCCTGATGAGTTACAATTTTGCTAGATGTTCAGATACCTATGAAAGTGGGTCACCAAAGAAAAGTTATTTGTGGTATTAATAAATTAGGAGAATAAGCCAAAAGGGAAGCATTTTAATTAGTTTCTAAGGAATGCTAAAAAGATTCTTCTCTAAAAACAAAAGCAAGAAACATCCAACCCATCCAAAAAGTAGAAAACAAAAGAAAGACTATTCAGCTGCTACATTTGGGAACAGAATTTCAAGTAGAAGATGGATGACTTTATGCTCAGTTATCTAAGGTAACTGAGCTACAATGCATATTTAATACCAGTTACATCAGAAAGAAGCATAAAAGGCATGTCTGCCCTTTTCAAGTCATTGCAAGAGGAATGGCCCATGAATTTCTTAACAGTTCCAGTGAGTTAGGGAAAAGCAATTTAACGCTGTGACTGGAGCAAATAAGTTGTTTCCCTGACTCATTTCCTATGCTAATTTACTCTGTATTTTGGATAGGCCTTTTGAGCTCTATCTCAGTTCTCCAGACTCTCAGATGAGAACAAGAATTACATTCTCTCCTAAAAATGGCTCTTTTAAAGTGCTTGTGAAGTGATCTGACACACTTGGGTGAGATTTGTTCTACTAGAGAAGTGAAGCCAGAACCTCAAAAGAGAATAAAGTAACACCCCAAATCTTCTGAATTTAGGTTGAATTCAAGAAAAATGGAAAGATGTTTTTGTAAGATCTCATATTAACAGTCAGTTAATGACCAACCATATAGACTAGACTTTTTGTACAAAATGAACCCAAAATCATTGCCTCCCTCAAAGCTGAAGCTCACAGGTATTTGGTTGTTCTTACCTTTGAACCCTGTGCCCAGAATCACACTGAAACTTAAAGGCTTGCCTCTGATACCCTTACTGCTTCCTCACTAATAATTTATCTTAGTGACCAGAGCAAGGTATATCTGCTATATCCATATTGAGAAAAGCTCATTTTCCCAGTTCCCTGGGCATGTTCCAGGTGAACATCGGGATGACACATACAGCGAAGGCCATGGAAGAGAAACCTGGGTGCACAGACAAGGGAAGCAGGACTCATCTACTCTTTTTTCCCTCAGATCAGCTGGGATGCAACCTGGATTTCCCTGGTGCAAGCCCTGGTGTTACATTCAAGAGTTTAGAAAAATTTCCAACCACCAAGGGCACTATGGAGGGAATGCAGATTTACGGAAGCATGGTGACTCCTGATGTCTTTGTTCAAGTGTGCCTGACCATCTCTTTCTGTAGTTAGAGAATACTGAGATCAGCAAATTAATTACACACCTCCATCCCGGAAAGTGGACAGAAAAAGGTGTATTTAGCATTAAGATCATGCAGTTGGCTTCTCACTAGTGGTGGAATATCTTGGAAAATCACCTTAAGAGTGAGTGTATGTGCACGTGCACGTGGAAGATCACACCTCCTACTGGACTGCTGGTGGGCCTGACCACAGGGAGGCTACCACTTATGAAGGACAGATCTCGTATTGTTTCTCCTGCTGAGAGCAGGTCCAGTCAATTCAGTCAATACTATCTGCAGCCCTGGAAATGCAAAAGTGCTGCTTGCAAGCCAAAAGCTTCAAACACAGAAGCCAGCTCATCAACATAAGTTTTTGTTTTTCTAGAACATCATGCTACATAGAACTCCATCAGCCGTACTGACAATTAATCATCTAAACATCTATTTTTAATACATACATGTTTTTTTAAGCAGTCTGTTTTTCTATGATTTCAACACCAAGCAAAATGCCCACCTGTCAGGGCCAAATTCTTCTTTCAAACTGAACACCTTTTTCCCTACGGCAAAACCCCCTATAAGTATTAATAAAAGCTTAATACTGTGTTTGAGCCCTGAGTCCAGGTTTTCACTTAAATCCAAAGGCAATCTGCAACTTAGAAATCAAAACCATCTCGAACACTATTTGTTCAGCATACAGTTAAATTTAAAGGCTGGAGATGAGGCAGAGTGATGGCTGTGACGCGTCTGAAACTAAAATGGGACCTCTCAGCAGGCTAAGATTCGCCATCAAAGTTGTAAAATGTTTTTTTTTGAGTAGCTGTTGTTCATGGTTTCCTTAGATAAATCCAAAATACAACAGAAACACACTTTCCTGTTATGGTCACACATTAATTTCACATTCGAACCACACTCAAAATTCGAGTCGCCACACTTGAAATTCTCTGGTCTGGACTACAAGATTACACAGTAAATCGTGTCTGATAGGATGCAAGGTGGGTTTTGCAGATCACATTGCCAGCAGGGCTTCAGGCATGGTTATGGCTTCAAAGCCATAACAATATAAATCATAACAACGGCTTTGGTACAAAAGTCAAACAGTATTTTAAAAATTCTTTGTTTTTGAACTAATATAATTTCAAGGAGCAGAGCACACATCCTGGACGCAGGCTGGCGGCCAGCCACTTTACACAACACTGCTGTCACACACAAGTTCTGTGCATGCAGTGGCTATTTACAGTGGCATCTCCACAGCAAACTCCCACACTGCCCGACCTGAGCTGGCACCGCCGGCTGGAGCTCAGATGGACCTTGAGCACCTGCCGGCCAACTTTGAGGGAGGAGGGCGACAGGCCACTGTTGCAAAACAAATGCTCTGTCGCAGGGCTTGCTTGTAACCATTTTGCCTCATTTACCTAAACGATGTTTAATGAGCGACTGGCAGGGATAGCTACAGGAGGTGGGGCGCCTCAGGAGCCCAGTCCCTCAACTTTCTAGCAGTGCGGTATCTGGGCTTTCTGCACATACGACTCTCCATTGCAGGACCGCAAGTGGGCAACAGAACAAAGTTTCAGCATGCGGAAAGAGAGAGGGAGTTTGCTTCTCTCTGCACCCTTCGCACCTCTGATGTTAAAACCCCAGAGCGACCGATAGGCTCCGGTAGTGCCTTCGGAAGGGGCAGCCGCTGCCTGGCTGCCATCCCTCGGTGCAAAAGGCAGGAGAAAGGCAGCAACCCGGAGCCGCACATCTGGCTGCGCACTCCTGCCGGCGGCGGACAGTCCCCTCCCGCGGCCGCGTACCCCCGTC
>VZTD01004941.1:695425-859906 GCA_013397725.1 Rhagologus leucostigma | reverse complement strand
TTTTAATCTATTCCAGTTTCATTTATTTAGTTATTAATTACTTTTATTTTTTACTCAAGTGATGATGCTGAAGCAGAACAAAGATCAAGTCTTGGAGGGGAAAATTATCACCTGAGTTACAGGCAAGTGTAATTTATTGGGAAAAATGGAGATTGAAAGCCACACACAGAAAACAATGTGAATGTAAAACAGTAGGGATAATAGTGTAGCCCAAGCAATTGGAAAAATGTGTGAGAGATTTCTATCATGATCCTGAGCAAGATATTTTTAGACAGTAGTCTGCCCTGATTAAGTAATGAATAAATAGAAGACAAATCTTTTCCCACTGTTTCTTTGTGTGTAGAAGATACTGAAAGTCCTAGACTATTTCAGAAGTTTGGGCACACCATTGATTCACTTGGGTTTTGTGATGAGGCCAAAAGGGGAAAAAAAAAAAGCCTGTGAAACCCTATAACTGTCCAATCTCAGTGGTTTTGTTCCTGTGCCAAAATAAGGGGTCAAGGCATAATAGCACTAGAAAAGCTGTAGATTT
Source organism: Rhagologus leucostigma (assembly GCA_013397725.1). NCBI lineage: Eukaryota > Metazoa > Chordata > Aves > Passeriformes > Rhagologus > Rhagologus leucostigma. The sequence goes on along the minus strand of VZTD01004941.1, from coordinate 859,374 downwards.
TACATAACAAGTTCCCAGCTTCTCTCATTCAGCCTGTGCCTGTTTCTGCAACCAAGACAGCACAGAGAGCAGATTTTAGCTATAAATATGTCAGTGGGTAGAGCTTGTTTTCCTTTGGTAAATTAAAGAAATGCCTTGGTGCTTGGGGGTGGCAAAGAAAGTAAAACTGAAAATGCTAGAAAGAATCCCTCAAAATGTACCAAAATATTCCCTCTTTTTCTCCACGTCTTGCTCAGAAAGGTATGGGTTTGGCAAAGTAGCTTCTGCTGCTACCAATTATAAGTATGTTTAGGGATATATTTTTATACTAAAAGTGTGTTAGGCATGGCTTCCTAAGAACTGGGTTCTTCAGCAACACTTAGGAGTATTCCTTAGGGCCATCCTGCTTTTCAGAGGTGGCCTTTGCAACTCCCAGAGATATGCCTGGCAGCAGCAGTGGCTCAGCCCACCTAAAAAGTTTTGCCTGCTAACTTGCAGGTTGAGTAGCCTAACATACATCAGCTTAAGCAAGCTGAAAATTTCGGTCTTAGCATCAATTTTAAATAAAGCAAGGCAGAAAATAAATTGTGGGCCAGATTCTGCTTGGTAAGAGTGCTTCCATTAGGGGAGTTTCTGTACTCGGAGGCAGAGCATTGTCTTGGACCCACTGTAGCCACTAGGCTGGAGACAGACAAAAAGATACAGGGAGAAACAGGAGCCTTGTTGGCAGCAAGTCTGAGAGAGAGAAAAATTTTATCTAACTTTGGTTCAGTGTTTGTGTTTTCTCTGCTATTCAGGAGGACCTGCAGGGATCACGAGGATTTCGAGAAACATCATCCTCCCTTGGAGCTGAGCTTTTGCTCTTCTGCAGCCTGAGAGTACTTTGATCAGAGATACAATAGCAAAGCAGCAATTTATTATTGTGCATTGTCACCTCCAGCCACAATTAACATTTCCCCTTCTCATTAGAGGTTTTTCCTCTGTCCCTTTTCTGTTTCACTTTTTTTTTTTCTTTTTTAAGAGAATAGCAGAAGTCGTAGCAAAGGTGACAGCTTGTGTCTGTGGCTTGGAGTGCACTATAGGGGGTAACACCGTAACTTCCTTGAAAGTAGACAGATGCTGTAAACCCCTGCCTACTTCCCCCCCTACCAAGTGTCCCACCAGGAAACCTCCTCCCAAGACCTGTAGCTGTACCCATGACCAGAAGCAGGCGCAGCTGGCAGACTGCAGACCCACAGACCTGGCAGCATCCTGCCCCAAGCAAGCTAAAGAAGCAAAAAGAAAGGCTGTGCAAGAGGCAAACTTGCAGTCCCTGCAAGTAGTTTAAGTTTGCTTGGAATAACGTTGTGGTTCTGCAACATGCTAACGGAATGTTTATATAAATGAACTTGTATAAATTTATTTATAAATTTATAAAATGACTGTATTTTCATGCACATTTGAGGTCTTTCAAGCCAAATGCAGGACTTAAGCTATGTAGCTCCCACTACCATTGTTGCAAAACCTTTGTCTGGGTGTTACAAGACTGACATACATATACTGTGTGTGTGCACATGCATTTATAAAACGTGTATGCATTTATATTGCATTTATGCAAGTTTGTAGGAAGGGGACTATGTAGTTGAACTCAGCTTTCTGAGCACACATTGTTTCTCAAGTGAACTGTAACTTATTATCATTCCTAGAACTTAAAAATCTGTCTCTGTGTGCGTCTGCTTTTATCAAGAATGAGATAATTCAATATGCAGGTCCTACTCCGCAGACATCCAGTTTTTACATCCAACTAACTATCCTGAGAAAATTAAACTTTTAGCATTTAATATCCTACTGACATGTATTTACAATCCACTGAGTATTGATTTACCTCTCTGTGTGCTGAAATGCCCAGATAAACCTGCTCTGCTCCTACACCTTATATCTCAGAATGCTGTTTCTTGAATGCAAATTATACAGGCCACTTCAAATTCACAAATCTTGGGAAATGAGCAGTATTGCGGGCTTTTGTGGAAACTGTGGCTTCTGCAAGGAATTTGAGAGATAAAACCCAAACCCTGAGATAGAAGGCATTTCTACATGACAAGGTCGAGACAGATATGTGTGTACAGATGGTGGCTGACAGTACCATACTCTCAGGCAGGCTTATTAGTGCAGCCTCAGTGCCATGATAGCATAGATGTGCTGGACTGGAGGTGGCTTACACTTGACAGCTGAGAGCAACCCGGCAATTGGTCTCACCCCACCTCATTTGTGCTGACATAATTAGAGAGGGAGGGAAATTCTATGTGAGGAGACAGAGGAAAGGAAGCGACAATTACATACATACTAAAAAAAAAGTCATGGTCACAGCCTTGAGATTGTCCCTTTCCTTTTGTAAGGACTCTTTTCCCTCTCTCACGGTTGTTAATCACATCATTTTTTGAAGACAAAAGGAAGAAAGCAACATAGTCTGTCTCAATGCCATTCCCACATTATTTGTAGCCTCCACAGGGTCACAGAAACAGTGGCTATGTTAGTAGGAGATAAATCCTGAGATGTTCTAGCATGCCAGGTAAACTGGAGCCTGTCACAAGGGGTGGCAGGACCTCAGAAAGGGCTGGGGGAACATAGCCCTGGGTTCTGGGTCGTGCAGCTCTGCTGTTTAGGACAAGGCAGGAGTTTGCCTACCTGGATGGGATCCACTGCTTCTGCAAAACCCTCTAGTTGAGCATCACTTTATTTACAGCTACTGCACCAAAATAAAACAGCTTCTCTTTCATCTGGGCTCAGAATAAATTGAGACAGCAAGATTCTCACCCTGTCTGCTCTCCCAAAGGGACCGGAGGGACACTTTCCCCTGGTCAGAAATCCTGGCACTGGTTTTATGCTGAGGCAGTGCCTGGATGGGCTTGACAGATGCACAGTGTTTTGAAACAGAGCTTGCATTCTTAAGGCTGCCAACTGCCCAGAACAGAGCTGAATGATGTGTTTCTCGACTGGAGCAAAGCTGGGAAGTCCCCAGCTTCCTCCAAGTCACTGGAAGTAAAACATAAGGAAAGGCAATGAATATCCTATGAGTTAAATTCCATACTAATACTTATTTTCTAACCACCACTCTTTAGCCACATAGTTTAGTGATTTTAGGACAAGGCACATGGTATAATTTCCTTCCACTTACAGGACCACTTTACCCGTGGGGACCCCAACGCAGAGAGCATTTCATGTTTGTCCAACAAGTGCAAGAAGTTACAGAACCTGGATGAAGGTCCAAGCCTGTCACTCCAGCCACAAGCAGAGCTACATCTAACATTGAAGAAGTATGTGGGACTCACTGCAGTTAGTTACATTGCCAAAAGCACAACTGTTCTCCCATAAAACAGGTATTTTTATGATAACCAATCTAAGACATTCTCATTCAGCTAAATAATATGACTGTTTCCTGCATCTACCCACTTGGACACATTTCAGAAGGAAAAGCAGTCCCAGGTATCTGGGGATATAAACAGACGTCCTTTGCTAAATCAGATAGTTCCACATCCCGGTAGTGTGTGTGCCTGCCCTGCCCTCTGAACTGTACATGAATTGGTTGATACAGGACAGGTGCATCCATATTTTTAATGAAGTATAATGATTTATGGTCAGATTTCAGACTTTATGTTCCAAGACCAAATTAATTTAGTTTTGAAGGCATCACAGGAGTTATAAAGTTGATAAACTGGTATTAGCATTACAGTTAAACAGACTTTTCTGATGTATTGTTAGCCTGAAGGCACATACAACAACGATGTTTATATGTAACCTACATATACAATACAAAGCTCTAGAAACATATTTTCCTCTCAGACTTACCCAAAGTGTCATATTGCAATTTTCAGTTAAATTTAAACTACATTTAAAATTAAAGCGGTGATCTCCAATGACACATCGCCAAGATAGTGCAGCCTGAGGCAGGAGTAGCTCCAATAAATTTGGCCTTTTGGGGGAGTTCCACCAGAGGAAATTTCAGGAGTATGTGCTGTGTTTGATTGCACTGTGGCTGCACACCTCTGACTTTCAGCAAGCAACAGTTTAGCAGCAGTTTTAGAAGAGATGGGCACAATGGCTATGTCTGAGCTTTGCAAGCCAAATACTACCTGGAAAAAAGAAGCTGCCTTATGTTGACGTATATATCAGAATTTAAAAATGAACAACTATGCAGTTTAACTTATTTATATTTTATTTATTTGTTTATTATTTAAAAAACTTGTTATTACATAATTTGGTTTTATAAATACTGATTAATTTTAGAAGAAATGCAGATGTAGGACATTAGGTTACAAAAATCAAGTTTTAATTTCAGGCGGGAAGCATGACTCTCTGGTGTCTGGAAGAGACACATGAGCCAAGGGAGCACTCTCCTGCCACTCCAGCCCTCCCAAACACTCCCTGTAATGCCTTTACAGCACATTTAACTTGCTCTGACAACTGACCTGCATTAGAGAAGTGCATAGAGACCTTCAAATGAAGAAATGTTCATAACTAAAAAGCATTTACTGTAATGAAGCCCCTTAAAAGAGGCTCTGCATGCCACAGCTCATCTCTAGTGTAGATGTAATCGCACTGAATGCTGTGGAGTGTATTTTCATTCCTCTTCTTCATACGTTCAATATAATTTTCCAAGTAAAACAAACATCTGTGCACAGTTGTGGGGATGAGATTTTATGCTAGTTACAGTGGATGACCTTCAGTTTTTGTTTTTTCCCAGGATTCCTACAAAATATAAAGAAAGTTACAACTCAGCCTCACACTTTGACCTTTTAAAATTTACTTTTAAAAATAGAGGTTATCTTTTATGCTGTAAATTATGCCTTTATCTCTTATAATCCCATAAGTCAGATATCACAGTCCCACTTCAATTATGCTAAACTCTTATGTTAATTTTAAATCATGTAACTTAATTCCTGGCAAAGCAGGCTGGTGATTTTCAAAACGTGGTTAATGAGGCAAAGTACAATCTAGATTCTGCTACTGAGATCATCTGAATCCCTTAGGTCACTGAAGATGACTATGGAGAGGCTCTTCTTTACAAAAGTCTGGGTTAGATTTTCAAAAAATGAATTTTTAAGTGCAGTTAGGGGCTATGAAATTTGAAGTTGAGCATACAAAGAAGTTAAATTACTTTCACTAGAGCCATAGAACAACAGTGCAGCTAAAACAATTACGCCTCTGTGCACATACATGCTTTAAAGGCCTTAACTAGTGTCCTCCCCTGTTAAATCACAAATGCAAACCACACCAGATTTTCCAGATGACAATCTGGGGACCTGATGTCCATGTCCATGGATGTATGCAAATCAATGTCATTTTCCCTATCATTTTTAGAAACCAAACATTTGCTAATAATTCCTTTCAACCCCCTCCTTGACTCAAACAATAGCGTTATCTAAGACCAGCTAGTATACGAAATCTTATGAGACTGTGCAGCTTTTTCAATGCAATTATAGCTGCCTCCCTAATTCTCTGTCATCCTCTGATCAGATAGGCAGAAAGTTTGCCACTAAAATGAGCTCACTGTGAAGCTTAAGTTCTTCAGAGACTTTGTCATTTACTAATATTAATTTATTTCTCTGATTTAAAGTATTCATACCAAAATCATATATAAATTGGCCTCCATTCTTTATTAGCATGTTGCACTTTTTTCCTCATGTGCTTTTTTGAAAGTACTTTTACCACTAGTGTGCCATTTTTTTGTCTGTAAACTAACAATTAATTAACACACATCCACAACAGGCAAGAAAAAGCAAATATATAGACACCCAAAGGTTGGTGGACATTTATTCTTTATTTAAATTTACTATATTCAATGGTCTTCCTATAAGGCAAGAGAAATTCACTCAGGATTTGAGGTTCAATTCAGTACTTACAAGGGCAGAGAATCTAGAGGTCAAACCAAGGTCAAATCCAAGGCGGTTTTCACATGAGTTAGAAGGTTGCACGGTTCAAAATCAAAACTTTCAGGAGCTGTTCTTTAATGTCTTGATGCATAGTCACACTCGAGAGCAACAGTCATGGAAGTGTATGGTCAAGTTAAATAAAAAAAAAATCCTGTGGGGTAAAGACAAGTGGGAACTCAGTAACACCATCCTGTGTTAAAAGGGGGAGATTTTTGTTCACCTGAGGAGAAGCATGCGTGGGGGCACTTCAACTGTCAGATATCCCCTCCCAAACTCTTCTGGTGTTAACACCTGTGGGTCCATCCAGGCACAGCAACAGCTCACACAAGAAACAGTGTGTGTGTTTACCTGCTGCGGTGCATGTGGCGGTGGCCACTGTGGCTGAGCAGTCTGAGGACTGGTAGACAGGCCTCCAGAACACAGCGTTTAATTCTCACCCCTCAGTTACATCAGATTCATATATTCCTAGTGGTTTTCAGCTCACCTGTTGAGTTTTATTATGCATGAGCTCATGTTTATGCATTACCCCTAATTGCCTATGTATCAGTTCTAGAAAGTTTGCTTTTCCTCGATGCTCCTTTGGCTGATTCATGTAATCCCCTCCCCTAAGTTATCCCCATTGGTTATTCCCCTGGTGTCTCCTCCTCCTCAGTCAATCCCCATTGGTTACTTCCCTTTGTTCCACCCCCACATAAAACCCTGTGTCCTGCCTGATTCCCTGTCTTTGACTCTGGATTCTCCACCTGCAATAAACCAGCTGGAACGTATACAAAGACCTCTCTCTTGTCCTTTGCCTCCGCCGACGCCTTTTTCCACACCTTTGTTAGGGTCTCGCTCCTCGGGAAGGAGCCAGCATTTCCCTGCTCGCTGCAGCTGACACTAAGGATGTGTGCAGCTGGACACTGTGCAGCCTCAGGCAGCCCCCCAACAGCGTCATTTACCTGTCCAAGGCATCCGTGCAACTTCTCACTGGTGCTGAGCACATGCATCTCACCACACCTCATGCTGATGGATGGCTTTTTCCTTCTCTTCTTTGCTCCCTGACCCCAGGGAACAGGATGGCTTAAGCTATGGATGCTGCTAGCCACAGACAGCACAACCTCTACCTTGGGCTGCCCAGTGTGCTTTTACCTGTTCCCCTTGGAGTGGCTTGTCTTGCCACAAGAAGAGACGTGCAGAGCTTGTTTGATTACACTCTGGCACCACAGAGACTGGAGGTGGCTTTTTTTTCCTCTTCTGAGGAGAAAACTGAGGGAGAATCAAGCAGCGAGGGTGCCTAGGGAATGGTCTGGCCTTTCGGTTGGGAGCCACAATTACTCCTGTGGAAGAACTGAATCTGTACATTTGCCTGAGATGACGGAAAAGACCAATAATAGCACTAGTTGTGACCAGTGGTTGGGAACAGAGGAAAAGGATATTTCACTTGCATCACTTTCCCATCAGGATGTTTCCTCACCCTACAACTTGCTATATCCAGACACTAGCGCAAGATGCCCCAAACCATTCCAGAAAGCAAGGCGTAGGTGACATCTTTATCATGGAAGGGCATAGGGATTTTTCCCTATCCATTTCAGAGATTTGGTCTAGCGATGGACTTGGTAGTGTTAGGTTAATGGTTGGACTCGATGATCTAAGAGGTCTTTTTCAATGGTTCCATGATCCTATGATTTTGCAGAGATTTCTCCTTGTCCTGGGAAACCCTAGCCACCCATTGGGCAAGACAGGTTGCAGGAACAACTGCATGTGTTGGTCAGGCAGCAGCTGTGGGAGGAGAGGGAAGGGTAGAAGGTACCTTTTCTTTTTATAACCAGGACTGTGGGATTCTGGACACATCTTCCTCTAGGGCAAATCACCAATGCACATTACAGCACATAAAACTGCAGCACCCACCGCACTCCTGGGGCTTGGTGACTGCTGGCAAGGCAGGCAGGACAGCAAAACACAGGTGACTTGAGGAAGCTCTGGGGGCAGAACCAGCTTATAGATTTGGGATGCAATGGGCGCACCTTCTCTGTAACAGATTGCTGGGAGATGGGCTGGTAATCAGACCCCAGCAGGCCGAGAATGGTCACAGCAGTTTCACTGAAGTTGCTTCTCAGTACAGACCTTAGAGTATCCCAGACCTACCGTGCTGAAACTTTGTCCATTTCACCAAAAATGAAGACTACCATGAATACTGGGACCACAGGATGCATGTATCACATGTAATGATGCATCCACTGTGCATCAAAATCTTAATTTTGTTAGATGTAGCAGCTCTCTGAAAGGAGGGTCATACTTGTCAACTCCAGTGCATCAATCAAAATGTGATAGTGGACTGGTCCTTCACAGGCTTACCCAAATTTACTCTGCTCATCAGCTGAGCTGCTGTGTTATTTTTAGTTTGATGCATTTGTATTGAAAAGCGTCCTTCAATTAAAAAAATCAGGTCTAAAATTTGCTACAGTCTAATAGTAATTAAAAAACCAAGCCTTGCAAGTGAGGACATCACAAACATTTTAGAAAATTAGCCCATGATTCTTTATTAATAAGTGACAGAAAGTAAAATACATTCAAAAGTTTTTTCAAAACCAATTTCTAAAGCAAACACACCAGAAAAAGAATCATGCCATTCTGAATGGTTTTTTTCTTAAACCATTAAAAGAACGTTAGGTAAGCTACTGCAACAGCTGGCTGAGCTACTGCTTCCATAGAATAATCCATTATGGTAAAAGCAGCTTTTTCAGGCATTTTAGTGCAGTTTATGCTGTTTACAGGTCTTTTTTTCTTTGCATTCTCCATAATTTAATATCAATTGATATCACTCTAGCTTATAAAATCCCCACTAAGTCAAGACAACTCTACTTAGCAGTAACTTCGTTTCCTTTCAGGGCTAATATCAAAGTAGTTGTTTTGAATCCCAAAATGATAAATATCTAATAGAAGCCTGAAGTTATTCTGGTGCTATACAAGTGGTGAGGTATAATTGAACATTAAGTAATCCAAGTAATAGAAGTCATAGGTCAGCTGTCTCTCCTCCTTAGACAATTCCTTTAAATATTGCCTCACTACTTCTGCACTTGTTCTCTCATCAGAGGAATGCCTGTCTTTGAATTTAGGAAACATCAGATCAGCTGGAGCACCTACCAGCTGCAAAAAGTAATTGGCATCTTCTTCCAGGGTTTCAAACTTTCCTATAAAATCGTAGTTGATAAGGCAGGGATAGCAGAGCTTACTGACTTGCTCCCAGTGAATGTCCATTCCTACTGGTCGATGGGAATCTAACAAATACTGGATAAACTCCTTGAACTTAACTCCCGATCCTGTTTTCAATGCTTCTTCATCTGCATTATGTCTATACTTCTTAATTATTGCCTTCCCAAATACCGGATGGTAATAGCTGTTTGGATGTTCAAACTTATCCCTGAAGGCAGATACCAGTCTTTCCATAGGATCCCGTACAAATATAAACTTGGTGTACGTGTTCAAGCGTGTGTATATCCCTTTTAGGTCATAACTGTCCAGTTTCCTTAGATGCTTTCCATAGTGCACATCTTCATGGGAGATGTTGTTTGCTGAAGCAGCGAGTCCACTGAGCACCATGAGGACCCTTTTCCAGTTGGAGCAGCCGGCTTTCGGCACTTCGCAGTACAGGACCTTGTGCCTGTCCTCCACGTAAATTCTTGACACCAGGTGCGCCAGGTGGGTTTGCAGCTTCTTTCTGCTGTTGTATTTCTTACAGAAGTCCTGCAGGAAGGCCCTGCGCTTTTCCTGGGTGCTGTCTATGTCCTGCCACTCGCCACCCTTGACGAATGTCTTGTTTAATGGGTGCAGAGCAGGAGGTAAATACACCCCTCTGAACCAGCTGAGAGGGGACTCGGCCGTCTTCTGCTGCTCAGGCAGTCGGCTCCCCAAGGAGGCAGCTGCCACACCAAAAGGGTCAGCCCTGCCCTGCCAGTGCCTGCTGCTCGAGACAGCCATCTCACGGCTACTGAGGCCCACAGGAGCGCTTTTCCTCCACGCTGCTTTCCTTGGCATCCCCGGAGACTGGAGTGTGAAGTCCTGCAAACATGGAAAGGATCAGAGCTTAGAGTGCAGTGACAGTCCAGCCCAGCCCACTCATGCTGCAGCAGCAGCAAGGATGGCAAGGTGTGCTCGTATCCAAGTCACATCTGGTACTGCAAAGTCCCTTTTGAACCACTTGATCAATACACCTAATTTAGGAACAAGCCGGGCTAATTACTGAAATACGTGTTTCTGAAGATTACCTGTTAGCACACAGTAGGTCTTCCCACAAAAATAAATAGCTCAAGTCACACCTCTTAGGAAATCAAAAATGGTTCACACAGGGAGGCTGATAGTCCTGGTAGGGGTGGCCAGGTGCTTTTCTCTACTGAACACACTTTCCCCTGTGACAACACTGGCACTGGTGGAGTTGCACGGTCATTCTCTGGAGTGCACTGGCACAATCACAGTAACAGGTGTTGGATCTACTCCCACCACTGTGACTTGGAGCAGCCCTTGTCCCCCAGTCGTGGCAGGAGACAAGCGCAGGGCTCCTAAACAGTTGACTTCAGTTGGTTTGAGCAGGGTGTAGTGACAGACAAAATCGTTCCTCCAAAAAGGTCCTACTCCTATCCACCTACAGAGAGATGATGGAAGTGGATGCACTGGACTGAACTGTGACACAGATGCTTGCACCTGAGCTAGCTGCTTTCACAGCTGATAAGGAAAAATGGGTGCCTTTGGAGCCTATTCCATCTGACTTATTTAAACATCAAGATTAATGATACCAACTAACTAAACATCAACTAGTGACCCTGCGAAGAACGTGAAAAGCTGAGACTTTCCTTCCAAACATCACTTTGTATGTCCCCAGCCACTGTGCGATCCACAGACTGCAGGAACAGCAAAGCTTGCATCTGTGTTTTGACATAAAATTATTCAGGGTCTTGTGTCATGCAAGTTGACTGAAGAGTTTCTTGCAGTTTGGGTATTTCTGCTCGCTCATTCCTGAATGGATTTTCTTGTGTCTGCTAAGCCTTGTAGATTTTTTTTCTCCTGTTAGTAGGCAAGCCTGCTGCATTGGGACCTCCACAGTTACTTACTTTCATTACACGTCTGGAGAGGGAAGATGCTGATCGACAGGTTTTTAAACATCTTGTTACAAGCAACCGACAGACAAATGGTTAGATGGACAGACAAGCACAGACTGCCTGACTGCTTCCATAAGTCTAACTTTTTTTGAAATCTGCATAAAAAGGCTTTTCTGCCATAAACTGATTAAACATTTACTGGAAAGTTGATTTGCGGACTGGCAGATCTTAAGTGTGGATTTGGGGGGATGGGAAAGTTCATAGGCTGAATCAAATAAAGCTGTTAAAAATTCAGAGGAATAATGTAAGAAATGGTAATGAATGGAACACATTGGTAATGAATTCCAGTTTGAAATAAAGCCTATGAAAAAAGAAGCAGTTCCAAGAAAAGTTAGCATATGTTGCAGTGTAATAATTTCCCATACCAAAAACAAACCCAGGGGATCAGGCTTTTCTGTACTGCTGCAAGCCACTGACAAGCAGGTCTTTATTCTGCCGCACTGATTTTTGTATTGGTGAAAACAAATAAAAGAAGAGAGTCATGCAGGACTTGTATGTCTGTGAGAGAGAAGGCGTGTTGGTGTTTTCAGAGATGCAAAAGGATACTTGAATTCATTTAATTTGATGTGGTCAGCTTTTCTAATATAATTTTTAAAAATTTATTTCTGTCTAATATTTTATTCTTTAAAACAAGTGAAACACACGTGTCTAGAGATTTATGCCTTCTGCCCTAGGATGGAAATAATTCAGGAGCTAAGTCAGTATGTAACAACAGAAAGCAGTGCTAGTAGTAAACCAGGGTATGACTATGAGCCTAATGGGAGTTTCAGCATCACAGTGAATGGCAAAGTGCCATTCTTACAACTGCTACTGAAGAACCACAGACTTACAAATAATATAAATGTTTTTATCTTGAAAGAGAAACCTGGAACTTAGAAAGGTGAGAGGAAAAATATGGGATACTCTGAAACCAACCACACAATACAAGGCTCAATAGAAGTAGGAATAAAATTATAACAATGCTAAAGTAACTAAAGATTGTGATTTCATCAGTGCAGCTCTGGGGAATCTGAAAATTTAGAAGACAGTCTCCAGTGATACATGACTGTACTAGTGTTCCCCAATGCAGAGAAAACTCAGGAGAGGGCAGTACCTCATTACTTCCTATGGTATGTCACCTGAATTTAGCAGTTTATTTCTGTGCAAAGAAGCTTAAACCATCTGAATTTCAAGCTAAAGCCACTAAAATGAGCCCTACACTTCAGAGGAAAGATCAGCCCTCTCAAGCAATCCTGCTATCATCAAGTAGTGGAAGATGCCCTAGTTCCACTAGAACAGGAGGGAAAAGGACAGACTGAAAGGTGTGTATGGTCTTGATTTTGTTCCATTTCAAACAGTCTGCCTGGGACCATGGACCAGCCTGAGGGGGTAACCCAAGATAGTACCAGAGGATTGCATTTAGGTTGCAGAAACTGTGAATGCAACTGTAGGAATCCCTACTTAAAGACTTTTTGTGGGATTAAAGACTTCAGAGGAGGATGGACAGAACTATTCAGAGAAATCTCAGTAACACCATAAAGGAACAACATGTGGATAGTTTGAGCCAACTGAAAGGTGCTCTTTCCTAGTGAGATGAGGCAAAAGAAGAATGAATCCATTAAGAAAAAAGGCCCAAACAGAAAGCAAAACCAAAAAAATCCCCAAACCAAAACCCCCACAAGCCTACCCCTCTCTCCTCAAACCAAACAAAAACCACTAGACAAAACCCCCAAAACTCTGAGGGAAAAGCAATGATACAGGAAGATCTGAGGACCAAAAAGTTATCTAAATATGTAAAAGATTATAAGTTGCTTCCCTTTTCCACTTGCTCTTCTCTTTGAGACACTTATCCCACTATTGGCTAATACATGTTTTCATGGTCTCCATGAGGGATAGCGTCCTTGCAGTAAATGCTGGCTGTAACTTGTTCTGTCTAAGAATAGGAATGGATAGTGGTATTTTCCAAAGGCATAAATGTCTGGTGCATCGCCATGGAAGTTTTCTAACTCAAAAAAAAAAAAAAGAGATCAAACTTTTCTCTTTTCTATGCACTTGCCTGAGTAACTAGGTTAGCACCTAATAAAGGTGAGATGAATGGAAAGATGAATCAAGCTTTATTTTTTATGAGAAATGTTTAACTAGAGAATTTTCTTAGAGAACTTAGAAAAATTGTTTAATAGATAGTGCCATGTTCCTTAAGCAAAGCTGCCTGGCAATCTGACACTTATCTGCATGGGAGAGCTGAAAGCCACACACTCTGAAAGGATTAAAATGTTTTATGACACCAGTTTTACATAAAGTGAGGCATCTTCTTTGGCTTCCTCTTGGTGCCAGTGATTTTTCAATGTTCATTTTATGACACTTTAAAGATCTGAATGTCTTTTTTTTTTTCCCAGTGAGAACCAGTAAACAAAAAACCTGCAAAAGCAATAAACACTTTTAAAAAACCCCATGTCCATCATATCTACATTCCTAACATCCCTAACATTTCCATCCCACAAGCTGCTGACCATTGTTGTTTTGGAAAACACCTGAACATCCATCAACAACAGGCAGCATGCACGTAATGTCTGACACTAACTCTGGATACAGAATTTCCCATGCAAACAGCCCTTACCAAAGCCTTTGAGCCAAGTGTCCATGGACAGGAATGTCCATTTATGGCTTTCGAAAGAGCTGCTAAGTTTGGGAACCAGCTGCCTAACACGGGAGATGAACTCCGTGGTTACGTTGGAAAGATGCAAGGCTGTCCTTGAGAAATGCTGACAACCTGTGCAGCAGGTTGTGTACATTTAATCTGAGAATTAAAATCCAGTGAAGTGTTGCCCCTTTGCCAGTAATTGTGCAGAGACCCCTGTCCTCCGTTTGCATGAACATATTTGAAAGGAAGTTAAGAATTGGCCATGAGCCCAATTTAGAAGAGTATGCACATTGCCTCTGCTTCAGTTTAGATAGGCTAGAACTGAAGACAGATTTAAAAATTAGTTTAAAATCGAGGAAAAAATGGAATTTAATAGAGTGTGTGTGTGATGTTTGGCTACTGGCAGGCAACTCAGTGAAACTGTTGAAACAAAAGGCATTTTAGAGTCATTAATGAGTTCATGGATTCTTTTTTTTTTTTTTTGGCATTTTTGTTGCTGGAGATTCCCTGCTCCTCCCCATCCACAAAAGGATTTCTCCTCACTGTAAAAATAAGTAGCCAATACCTTCTTTTATACACATGGAAGCTGTCTTTTCCTTTAATACCTTCACAAGCCACTGGGGTAGAAGAGATTGACTACTGTCAAGAATGGTTAAGACTCATCCAATTATGCTTTGTGGTGATTTTACAATGCACGGGTGGGATCTCATCTTGGCAGTTTGCAATTAGAGCAACTCACCATGCAAAAAGATAATGATGTGTTGGAAAGGCTGATATTCCAGGGCTGATTTACAAAGATTTAATGGCCTGCAGTGCAGACAGTGCTGTGTTTCCTAAATGCCTTAGTGCTGGATATTCAATTTTACTAACAAGAATAATAAAATTAAATAAGCCCAACAGAAAACGTAGCACGAAGAATAGTAAAGGAAAGAAATACCCTGTTTTCTTGTGCTTTTTTCTGCTCCCAACTTACCTGTTTAGCTAGGATCTCTCTGTAGAAAACTGACAGAGTCTTTTGAGACAAGGTTCATTTTCCAGTTCACACTCTGACTCTATAATGATCAGGGAACACATAGAGATGAGTCTCTTAATTTAGGTTTTTAGCTGAAGGCAGCTTGAATACTGGAGGACTATAAAACGAACATACTCTTACTTTGATGGAAGGTATCTGTGAGTCTTTGAAAACTTTTTCACATCATGGTTGGATGGGGCTCTGAGCAACCTGATCTAGTTCAAGATCTTAGTGCTCATTGCAGGGGGATTGGTCTAAGTGACCTTTGAAAGGCCCCTTCCAACTCAAACTGTTCAATGATTCTGTGATAATTGGCCACACTTAGAGGAATGTCTTAATCAGAGGACCATGATTGTGGCAGATAGCTCAGACTTGGTATGCAGTTTAAATATGAGGAAAAGTTTGCATGATTCCTATTTTCAGCAAGCCAGTGAAGCCTGGATCTGTTACTACCTCACTTTAGCTGTACAAACATGTAGAGCTGTACTTGTATGTGCAAGTTTTTTTAAGCCTGCCAAAAGGAGAGATTATCCTAACTTCTTTTGTGCTGGAAGACTATTTGGAAAACATAATTCAGAATGGCCAGACTCCTCTACTACTATGCTACCTGAGCTAACATGTAAATATGCTCAAAGCTCTCTCATATCATAGCAGCTGTTTAGTGTAATGTTGCTGAGCTAAACAAACTCCCACAGGATCTCCCAATGGAGAGACTATCCAGGCTGGCCACAAGTGACAGAAAATATTTGCTGATGAGGTTCTTCACCTTCTGTGCAGAGGAGATAAAACTCTTGATTCATCACTTGTGCTTGAAACAGCTACTCCAAAGATAATAGGCACCACTAACCCCTCACCTCGCAGTGCAGTCATGAATTTTTGGCTTATCTAATTTACTCAGGGCATATCACTGATGCTACATTCCTGAAAAGCCAGAGGCAAGACCTTACTGTCACAGACACCACATTTTCCTATGAGATATGTATCCCTAAAACACATATACTTGTACCAAGCATCTCTAAGATTACTAAACAAGTTGAGGGAAAAAAAAAGAAGGAAAAAAAGAGTATACAGGATACTCGGAACTTCCTGCAGAGACTAAGAGGCAGACTTCATAGTTTGTAGCTGAATTACAATTAGGTTCAAAGGAGATCCTTGTGAACTCTGAGCCAGACACAATATAGAATAATTGATCATAGTAAGAAAACAAAATACTGCAGGTGAATTTTCATTAACAGATACCAGTAATTTTAAATACTGCTTTTCAAAACACAGCTTTGTGAATCAGTGACTATTGCCCCTAGAATCTGTTAGCAGAAAATCCAGCATCTCATTGCACGGTGACTTGGACTTATGGCAAGAATACAGACCAAGATAGTGAAGAAGGAAAGGGCAGAGGGAAAGAGAGTTGTTTTTTCTTTTTATATGGTGTGGCCAAGTGTCAGTGATTGGTGTGGAAAAATTTGAATGGAGAGCCCCAGTCCAGAGACAGTTTTGGAGGAGAACAGCCCAGGCCCACAGACAGTGGGGAAAGTGGAGAGGCCCGCTGGGGTAAGATAAACACTGACATTATCACAAGTATAGTAATGTACCATCCCTGCTTTGTAAGGGGACAGGAGAAATCCATTTGTCTTTGGTTGAGACCTCATAGATACCTTACTCCTGGCTTTGCACCAGGCTCCCCTCCTCTCCCTGCCTTGTCTTCATCTACAGAAAGCACAAAGCCATGCTAATGAGGTAAGACAGTCTGCACGAGCCACTTCCACAAGCTGATTCAGATGGTCAGTAACGTGGATGAAGGAAATTAAGCTCTAATTTACTTGCCAATTCTTGTTCAAATCTGGAATTAACTCTCTCCTGTTTCCACCTTCACAGTCAAAGCATTTGGTTTCTCCAAAGCATGCTTTGAATAGGAGGGATAAAAAAGATCAAGGCATAATTAATAAAAAAGTATCAATTAAGATGCTGCTATTATCAGAAACTAAGTGACTAGGTTTGCATGACAGATTAAAGATTCATCAATACAACTGCAACCAAGTATAGCAAATTAAAAAAGCACTCTGCTCCCTTATTACTAATAAAGAAATAATAGTCAAGGTCAATTGATAGCAGTAATAAATTGGCTTCAGGATAGTGCAATGCTGATGCTGCTAGTCTTGCTTTCTGATAACAGTTTTATGGTGCTGGGTCTTTGCACTATAACTTACAGACTTGAAGATAAGCACAAGGCCACTGCAGCCCCGACAGCTTGTGTTTGGGCAGAGTCTGCAGCCAGTTTGCATGGAGTACATGTCTCTAGATGTGCAGATAGAGACTGTTAATAAAACAGTTAATTTAATAATTAAATTGCACTGTTAATAAAAGACAATTTTCAGATCATGGAACTCTTAACACTTGGCCATATTTAGCCCAACCTCCTTCCTGGGCAGCAACACTTGTTCTGGGTACAGGTAAACCAGTGTGTTCAAACTGTTTAATTCTGAGCTCAGTCCTCTCTATTAGTAAAACCCAAGTTAGTTGTCAGTGGCCAGAAATCTTCACCAACACTCACTCACATTTCTGTACAGAACAATCTCACAGCAAAGCAACTTAAACAACCTGAAATTCAAAATGAACCCAAACTAAGCATGCAATAGTCATTTTGTGAAGCACAGGACTAGTAGGTTTATCTTATGTATACAGGGAGCTTAAATCTGAAGATGACAGTTTCAGGTAATCTCTGTATATTATGTATTGACCTCTTATTTTAACAAATTAAGTAATGCTAATGTGCCTACTTTTTCATAACTTAAAGCACAGAAGCAAACCAAATGACCTAAACAGTTCCTGATGTTGACAAATGCAATTCCCAAAACTGCTATTTTCAAGAGCATTTGAAATACGTATTTGAAAACAAAT
This sequence comes from Rhagologus leucostigma, assembly GCA_013397725.1. NCBI lineage: Eukaryota > Metazoa > Chordata > Aves > Passeriformes > Rhagologus > Rhagologus leucostigma. The sequence continues at coordinate 841,824 of VZTD01004941.1, read as the reverse complement.
AATGCCTCTTGCATGTTCACAACTCAAGCCAGGAATTTTTGAGCACATTTCATATTTTAGACAACATCTATTCTCCTCTCTAAAGAAAAGGGATACCAGCATTTTTTATCCAAAGGTATTAGGGACCATGATCAGCCCTTGCTGATCAACATGAGCCTGCGCAGGAGAGACCCTGTCCCCATTTCCCTGTCTGCATGAGTAGACACATTTTGCAGGAAGGTGACCAAACTTCTGGGCATCAGTCCTGGAGGTTAACCCTTCATGCTTGGACTGAAACCCTGGCTCCCCTTTTCCAGCAAGTGCTTTGAGAATAGAGGCCTGAAATCTAATGCTGTGCTTCTGCACACAAAGCAGAATTCCTCGTGTTAGTGGCTCTGGTAAGATTCACGGGGTTTTTTTCCTGGTAAACAGAATCCATCTCTATCTTGTCTGCAGGTAAACACACTTATCTTCCAGCATAAACAAGACATTTTGCTCTTTTAGATGTAATAAGAAAAGTTTCAAATGAAAGTAAGTTCAGATAAAGAATATTAATGTATATTCAGGCATGAAGAATTCAATTTCTCCCAAATTGGTTTGGAAGATACACTAAGATCTCTAGAGGTCTCAAAGCATTTTCCCTTCAATCACAATTAGCATTTAATTCAAATTAGATGACTTTATTGGTAAATAAAAAAGAAATAGAATATAAATGCACTGTAGGTTGGCAAATATCTCAAATATGCCTGCCTATATTTGTACACTTCTAAACAAATTCATGTGTTCATTCTAGACAGAAATATTAATACTTGAAAATTTATTGCATTCATAAATTACTGTGGAAAAAAAAATAGGCTATGAATCGACAAAGGGCATTATCCAGTGTACACTCCATCCTCACACTGACTGACCCCATTTCACTGAAGGGGGCTAAGTCATGTCTATCACAGGTAAAAGAAAATAGACTAGTTTATTCTGTAGCAGGTTTTTGTGTGGCTATCCACCCAGTATGCATTAATCTGCAAGCAGTGCCACAGCTGATCAGTGTGCCACCCAAACACTTAACTAGTTCAAGCACCATCCCTCCTTGAAGCACAGGGATAAGAGCAGCACTGTGTTTAAGGGTAGGTGCCCCTGCCAGAGCCACAGTGTTTGGTTTTATGCAAGTCCCTTGACCTTCACACTTCATTTTTTCATGCCTGTAAACCAAGGAAAGATAATAATTGCCTAGCCCATGTGAATATTGTGATTCCTATTTTCTGATTAACACTGGTAGAAAAACCTTGCCATTTTACAGAGCAAGAAAGGACACAGAAATCTGGTGAGACTGCAACCCAACTTCCCAGTCCTTGCTGCCCTTCCTTGCTCAAACCTCTCACCATTTCTTTCAATGCTTCTGTTGAACATTCAATCTGTTGCATATTCTAATGCTTGCGTTTTTTTTCACAAAAAGAATAATTCTTCATAACATTTAAGATATTTTTATCTTCAGACATTGCACTTATGTTCCTGTCTATACAGCCTGAGAAATGGTTTCCTCCAGAAGGGACTGAAAAGGTTCTCATATAAAAGTGTCTGCTGTATTATTTGAATAATAGTTCCTCCTGCATTTTTTTCTGAGACTCACCATCTTGGTATTATATATTATGCATTAATCAGTGAAGGACTGTTACCTTATCTGAACTTGAAGGAGGCAGAGAATGTTATCACAAGCAGCCCTTATTAGCTTGGAAGAAAGAAAATGTTATGTGTAGGGAGAAACGGAACATTTTTCCCAGCTGATTTTTATCTGATAATATATCAGATAAAAAATTAAAAATTAATTTTAAAAAAATTCAGCTTCTACTTACTGATAGACAAAATGTGCAGGGGAAGCAGGAAAGATCTCATATTCAATCAGAAAGGGCTCAGAGCTGTCTACCTCAAACAAGCGAACAAGTGAGAACCTACAGGACATGACCAGGTGACCCACCTAGTGGATTAGGGAAAAGAGGATTGGCTGGAAAGGTGTCCAGTGAAAAAAGGACCTGAGGGTGCTGGTTAACAGTAGCTGGATTTGAGCCAGTGTGTGCCCAGGTGGCCAAGAACGTCAGTGAAATTGTGGTTTGTACTAAAAATAAAAAACCAGCCCAGGTTTACATCCTGTGACAACTTCCTGAGGGTACACTCCATCCCATCATCGTGGTATGTAACGAAGAAGTATTTTATCCAGCTGTGACCCCTGGGGTACTTCACTGGTGACTGTCCTCCAGCTAGATCTCATGCTTCATGGATTTATGAAGGGGAAATTGTGCCTGACCTGTGTGATAGCCCTGTACAAGGAGATGACTGGATCAGTGGTGAGGGGAGAGTACTGGGTCTTGTTCTCTCAAATTTACTAAGGCTTTTGGCGCTGTCTCCCATAACACCCTCATGAAGCACAGGTTAGGTAAGTGCTCAGTGAGTTGGACTGAAAACTGGATGAACTGCTTAGGCTCAAACTGTTGTGCACAAAATGCAGCTGGAGGCCAATCACTACTGCCACAAGGTCAGTGGTGGGTCCAAAAGTGTCCCACATCTTTATTACTGACCTAGATGATGAGACAGAACGTACCCTCACCAAGTCTGCAGGCAATACAAAACTGGGAGGAGTGGCTGATACACTGAAGGGGTGTGCTGCCATTCACAAGGACCTCACCGGATTTGAGAAATTGCTAAACAGGAGCTTCATGAGATTTGACAAAATGGAATGCGAAGTCCTGCAGCTGGGGAAGAACAACCCCAGGAACCAGTACATGCTGGGGGCGGGACAGTGCGAAAACAGCTTTGTAGGAATGGACCTGAGGGTACTGGAGAAGAAGTTGACTGTGAGCCAGCAATGTGCTCTCCAGGCAAAAAAAGGCCAACAGCCTCTTGGGCTGCATTAGGCAGAGCAATTCCAGCAGATCAGGAGAGGTGATACTTCACGTTTGCTGAGCCCTGGTAGACACAGACACACTGGGAGTGCTGTGTCCAGTTCTGGACTTCCCAGTGCAGGGGACATGGACATACTGGAATGTGTCCAGTGTATAAATGGACATGGAGGTAGACATGCTGGAGTGAGTCCAGTGAAGGGGCAGCAAGGTATTTAAAGGTTAGGAGCATGTGACATACAAGCAGTGGCCAAGAGAGCTGGTGCTGTTTAGCTTGGAGAAGAGAAGGCTTGGACAGATCTTATCAATGTATATAACTTGGGAGGGAGGAGGTGCAGGGAGTAAAAAAGATGGACATCCTCTCAGGGGTGTCCAGTGACAGGACAAGAGGCAGTGGGCACTAAGTGAAACACAAGGAATTCCACATAAATATAAAACAATAAATTTCTACTGCGTGAATATCAAGCACAGGCATCCAGAATATCCAGGAACAGAGGAACCACTATTCTTGGAGGTACTCAAAATCCAGCCAGATGTGATCCTGGGCAATCTGCTCTATGAGTAAGGGGGTTGGACAAGATGATCTCCAGAGATGCCTTCCAACCTCAACCATTGTGTGATTCTGTAAAGCACATGAGGGTGAAACATTAGTTCAGTTTGTTCAGTGGGCTAAATGCATTAGCTCTCTCATAGATTTTCAAACTCTTAATTTTGGGGGAATAAAGTATGTAACACTGAGGAATATGACCCCAAACTGGGAAAACAGAGGCAACGGACATACCTATCAGATAACCTCAAAGTGGCAGGACTTGGAAGCTGGCATAAATGGACTGAAGTTTTTTTAGCTAGGTCATTTGAGACGATGAAGGGGATAGAGGAGAGAACTGGAGTAAACTACAGCAGTGCACAAGGGCAACCAAGGAGTTTGGTCTGAACTGTGAAGTTTTCACTCACATTAATATAGATTTATTACATCATGTGCCTGAAGCAACCTTCAGGTCATAAGCTATTCCTCATCACGGTCTGTGCAACAAACTTATTTTGTCATTTAACAGAGGTTTGAGTTGTCTTTGACTTCTTCTCTTTGGCACAAGGTGTACACATACTGAAAGTATGTCAGAGCTGCAGTTATCCATGGTCCAAGCCCAGCTCTAGCAAGTACATTGCCTCATCACTATCCTTTCTGTGTTCCTGCTTCCCCAGCCCGATGTGCAGAAAGGGAAATGCTCCCTGACAGAGATCTTAAAAGACTGAGGGATGGATGTGGCACTTCAAGAGTCTGCCTTGACAAAAAGCTCCTCAGTGACAGAACAGGGGGACAGATATTGTGGAGCACTTGTAGCAGTCTCCCAACCTTACCCACAGCTTCACTGCAGAAGGGACAGGCTCAAGTCTGAGCCCAAACACAGCTGGGATTTTAACCCAAAAGTCTGACTGTGCAAGCAACTTCAACTTCCAAATGCAATTACATGTATTCTTGTCAGTCCTTCAGAGATTCAGAGGTGCTGGACAAAACTATATGTAGGAGTGTACATTAAGAACACAACACAGACAAACATGAATGGTAAGGATGAAACATAAAGGATTTCCCCAGACACATTTTGATTAGTGGTCCGTAATGTGTTGTTTTGCCAAGACAGTTAACACAGAAACACAATGTTTCTTCTTGTTTCCTTGCATTTTCCTCAGCAGCAGTCAACATGCTCAGTAAACAGGCTGTACATTGGTGCCAGCATTTACCCTTGAAGTTCCAAACGTAGTTAAAAACAGGTATTGAAAAGCAGTGTGTGCTATTTCTGGTTGACTGCTGGTGGTATATGACCACTGCTGTTAAATGAACATACATATTTATATACATAAATGACAAAAAAGGTGTTTGAGGAAAACCAGCAAATGTCTTATGATCAAAGGGAACAAAAGCTAGTGAAGATGATAGCCATAGTGAAAGGTTTCTGGAAGCAGATACTTATGTTAGTGTTTTATCTATGTCATGTTTCACTAAACTTTGCTTAGGCTTTAGAAGAGCTAAGAACCACACAGAAACCACAGCGGCCTTCAAGATTGGAGAGGTCCCAGATGCACACAGACAGTCAGGGGTTTACCCAGCAGGAGATCACTGGGACAACAGCTTTATCATTTCTCCATCCCCTCTCTGTTTCACTCACCTCTCAACAAGATATTTCCTGCTATTTGCCCCTTTGCACTCCTGCTCCTGTCAAGTTGTAACATCATCCATCTTCTGCAGAGAACTTCTCTCTCACTTAAATTTCTGGCAGCCAGTTTAACTCCCTGTTGCTGAACTGACTTAAAGGGAACTAAAGGGTCTTACCCTGCATATAAAATTTTAAGCTCAGTATTGCAAATAAAAAGAATACTTCCATGACAGATATTCCATCAGGATCAACCCCAGTACAAATCTTTTTGTTGAAGCAATGAAAGTACAAATCAAATATGAAGTGCCTCTGTAATCATGCCCTAAATGACAGTCTTGAAAATGAAATTGATTTCTGTGTGGAATACTCTTCCAGTTCTTGGAACTCCAAAGGAAATCTATATGGAATGGGACATCACCACCTTAAGTAGTATCCATTTAAATGGGAATGTCTACTATTTGTCTCCAAATCAACTTTTTACAGCTTTATTTATATATACCCTCAGCATATCAACACAGTGCAATATTCGTACAAAATTAGATGTTCTTAAGTTAACTGCAGAGAGACAGAGCAGGTGAGCTATTCAGTGAAGGCAAGGCAGTGGCATGCAGGAAAAGACCAAGACTGGACACACAAAGTACAGCACATGATCCACCTTTTGAAAATGTGGCAAATGTTTTTGTTTATCACAATACATTCTTCCTCAGAAAAGGGTAATGGCATCCACAGAGCTGACTTTGTCACACAGAAAATGTGCAGAATTAGGTCTCCAATTAACCATTCGCATGCTGCCAATGTTGCCTCAAGTTGTGGTTTAAAAATACAAGTGCCCCCCCTTCTGGCCAACAAGGACTCTCAAAAGTGGATTTGCAAGACATTTCAGGCTAAATTTAAAATGCAGTTTTGGTTATAAAAGTTAATTAGACTTGTTCTAGGATATAAACTCTCAGTAAAAGCACAAAATTTCCATTAAATTCCAAAATATTTCTATAGTTATTTTAAAAAGTGAAAGATTTCCTTTGCTTATGCATTGCCGTGTTCTGGAGAATGGTAAGTATCTATCCATCAGTTTCTCAGGGTAATGAGAATGTTGTAACAACTCTGAATATTACACTGTGTCACAGGACCAGGCTTCCCATAAGTGTCCAGGCATGTAAGAGTTTACTTGGTGAAGAGTAGTGCCAGCTCAGGCCACTGAAAGTGACCCACTGACATCTGTGCCATGCTCAGCCATGGCAGGGGAATTGCTGTTAGACCCAACTGCTGCTTTAGGTGGTCAGTCCCTGTCAGGTTAGTCCTTCACCTTGGTGATCAGCTGGCAGATGACAGTGATGTAATTATGCCAATGCCTCAATATATAGCTTAGAAGGGACATGGCTTAAGGGAGGGTAATTGCTGGACTGCAAATATTTTAATGACTGCTTTTTAAGTGGCATTTCAAAATAAATCTCAAAAACAACCCAGATGCCCATTTATATGCCATCTGGATAACAGTATTCAGCAAGAGGACAAGAAGCCAAAGAATGACAAGCAAGCACACTGCTTCTGTAGAGTCAGGTCCTTTCAATCCACAAAAGCATGTAATTGAGGAAAGCAAACTCTGGGTTTCCTTCTCTCTTTCTGATTAGAAATTTTTTCAGTTTAGTTCCTATATGCTTTTCCTGATGCTGAAATGACAAATTACAATATATAATGGTTTTTTCCTAAGTAATTACTCTTGATACAGTAATAAGGACAAGACGGAAAACGCCTCTGCAAGCAATGTCACAGTTTAGTGCAGCCTCAATGAAAATTCATGGCAGAAATAACCTAAGAAACACTGAAATACACTGCTTAAATGTGCTGTTCAGGTGTTTGTATCAATAGCTTTCTGCCTTTTAAAATGAATACCAGCAAACAGAAGAAAAAAACCAACATAATGTGCTACAAAATTTGATACCAATGAACAAATTACCTCTGGGCTTTGTCCTCAGCACCAACACATTGGGAAGTAGATGAACTAAATTGCTTAAACAGCAAATCTTAGTGTAAGATCAAAATGATGGCTACTATCGTGAATTCAACACATCTGCAGAGCCAGCCAGTTGTCTGACATGTGCTCCTTAGCACACCTGTATGGTTAATATTAGCATGTCCTGTGAAGTTCTCCCGTTTACTTGCTACAACTCTCCTGCATGAAAAATTAGGTTAACAAAAAGTATGAAAGTTTCTAAATACCTGATTAATTGACTCTTGTTGCAGCTTTTTTCCAGACTCTGAAAGAGAAAGAAAATAATTAGTTTGTACATATTTTAATGAATATGATAGAGGACATGCAGAATAACAAGTAGCAAATTAGTAAAAAAATAATCAAAACCTATCATTAAGAAACAGAATTTAGCATGTAGAAATTACTTGATAGTTTGAAATGGAAATACACCTAAAATACAAGAAACACAAGCCTCTCTTATAAAAAAGATGTGATAGAAAGAAGATTGAAATAGGTAGCCAGTCTTGCTAACCTGGAACCCCACAGGAAATTACAACATTCAAAGGGGAGAAAACAAATTTTTAATATGTAGTATGAAGCCCTTAATGTTGCGAGATGTACTACATGACCAAGAGACTGGCAGCATCCTGCTCAGGATTTGACCACTGGAGGAGAAAAGCAGCTTCTGCCATCACCTTAAAATAAAATTACATGCCTGTGTCAAGACTGAGGCTCAGCACCAGCTGGCCCAGGGAGAAATTCTATCCTGATAATATCCACAAAGTGGCAAGTTGAATTATGGTCTTGTGTCCTTATTCTGGCCTTCCTCCGCAACATCCTTCAGTGTGCTCTCGGAGAAAAAATCAAAACCTAGACAGAACACTGCTTTTCTACACTGTCTGGGACTCTAACAGCAAGGACACCTCAAACCTGTTCTTTCCTTTTTGACCAAAAGGGACGGTAATTTGCCTCATTTACTGCTCCCATGCACTAGCTGTGAAAAGGGCAGCTGGTATCAGTTTGCTGCTGGAGACCGTCCGCACCTATTGGGGAAAGTCAGGAATTTCACACTTGCCTATCCAGCTAGGCTACGTGCACCCCAAGGGTTTTTAAAAATAATAATGATGGGACAGGACTTACAACCTGTCAGTATAACTATTAACTGTCAGGGAGCCTGCCTATCTCAGGTGGCTGCCACCTCCAGCCCTGGAAATGATATGCCATTTCAACAAAACTTTTCCATATTGATATGTGTGGCAAAACCAGAATTTTTAAAATGAGGTGAAAATATTTAAAGTGTTAAAATATAGGATAAAGATTCTACTTAAAGGAAAATGATCCTCCCTAGCCATTCTTGAGACTACTCCTCTTTTCAATGAGAGCATTATAGATTATTCAGATGAAGATAATTACTTTAGGCTATATTATAAGATTGTCTCTTATGATAATTACTTCCTGCATGCTTGTGTTGTGTTTTTATTTGCTAAATATAAAAATTATGCTTTTAAAAAACTCCGCAGAACTATCATTTAGGGGAGACTTCTTAAAATGTATTCCTTTGCTTACTGAGTTCATCTTTAGGAGAAATAGGATTTATTCTTGCAACAAATATTTTAGCCAAATAGATTGTTGGTAATAGAAGATTAAAGGAGTATGTGTTTTTAGCATTCTCTAATGATATACAAGTTGCTAGGAAAGCAGAGTGTTTGAAATCTCTGGTTAGATCAACACTATTTTGCTCAAAGGTTTGTGGACTTTGAATACTGATGCTTTCCTGTTTCCCAGTACATTTGTTTTTAGGCTATTTTGATTCACTTTAAAGGAATTTTAATAACTTTCTGTTGACAGCATGGACAGCTGGTCTTGAGAATTAGTGAAAATTCACTTGCTGACTGAGGAAGGAAGTGACATCAATGAGTTTCTAAAGTCAGCCCTGAGGGAAAAGTGTGCTCTACCAGAGTAGCCTTTCATGCCATTGTATTTCCAGTGATGCCTCAAGATGCAAATTGTATCATCAATCAAACTTGTGGTTTCTACCTCAGACAAATACAAAAAAAAAAAGAACAGAAAGACTGGGAAAGACCTGTGCAGCCATTCCTGACACTGCTAAGAAAAAGGTGAAGAAGAATTTATGGTAGTTCTTTCTGTGTTCTCTCTTCTTCCTTTTGGTGATCTAAATGCACAGTATCAAGGAAAAGGCAGCTGCAGAAGTGGCTGTATGATACGACAGCAATGATGACATGGGTTAAACAGGACAGAGATTGACTAGGCTGTTAAGGATAGAAGAGAGATCAAATTCAAGGTCACCACTAAATTGAATACTGAGTTCTCCATTTATTCGCTAGATGATCCTTGTCCTCATCACAGAACAACTACGTGCATTTGGCATAGTCAGCACTTGTGCTCAGAAGGGACCAAGGTCTGTAATAACAGACACATTGCACATTAGGGTGGAAATATATTGGTGCCATTACATGGGGAAGCCTGCAAAGTCCTGGTGTGTTCTGTACTATTGTTTTAGAAGAAATATCACAAAAAGCGGTGAAAAAACATGAACAAACATGACCTGCAACACTGAGAGGGGGCTCAGCTTCCAGCCACCAATGGCTAACGTTGTACGGCAGGACAAGGCCAATGAAAGTGGGCAGAATTTTGTTTGTCCTGCTTTGGTTTTTTTTTGCTAGCCTTTTTTTTCTTTAAACATCCCAGATTCTCTTATAATGACTAGTCGCTAATCTGTGTTTTACTTTTGGCACTCTCAGTTTCGAGGAGGATATTTCTGTGTCGGTGCCTTGCGATCACTTGTGGTGACCATCAACATTCACCAGCTGGATTCAAGAAACGCCACTGGAGAGAGTGCTCCTAATTCAAAGGACATGAGGCAATGGGACACTGACAAAACCAGAACTGTCAGAACATGTCAGGCAGTCCTACGGGCAACACCTGCATCAGTCTCATGAAATGCAGGTAATACTTGACACTTGCAAAAATGTTTCATTTCTGGTAGACCTACACATGTTAAATTTAAAATTTTCAACAGTTTTTCCTGAGCCACTGCAAGGAGGTAGCAGCTTATGCAACCACATCAAACTAACTGGGAAATTTACTGCCATCTGCAAACTTACATGGAAGCTGCCCAGTAGGCAGCCGGTGCCGTCCTGGAGCATACCTTCCACAGCTCAGACTGCTTGTGAGCTGCTTGCTCTTCTCTTATATTTCTTCTGAAACTTCATTATTCTACCTGTCGTCTTGCAAACTGTTCCTAAATGGGCTCAATAGTGACACCTGAGCAGCCTTAAAAACACAAGCAAATCCGAAGGCCTTGATCATAGACAATTAACTGATACTTTGTGATTCAAAAGTTGTATTTACCAGTACAAACTATGATTCTTCTTTGATGACCTGTGCTTTCCTACCATGCTAACAGAGGCTAAACTGCTGCAGCTGGATTCCAGTTTTTGCATCAGGACTGGAGAAACATACCTCTACTAATTAATTTTTAGTGATTTTCTTTTGTGTCTCTAGTTGCAAAAAGTGTAATGGGTGGTTGACTGGTTGAGATAAATGGCCTTCTTGGGTTGACCTCAAGCTATATCACTTTAGAAAAAAAAAATTACAACAAACATTTTTTAAAAGATTTCTCTGTATTTTCATACACTAATTAGTATACTAATTCCTGTTTCCAGGGCAAGTTGGTTTTTTTGAATTTTTTTTTTTTTGGTTGCTTGCCTGTGATTAAAAGCTTACCTTACTGAGAGGAATAATGTATGTTTTCTAGTGTAACTGACAGCTGCAAGACACGAGAGTGTGCCATAACTGCTGCTGTCACGAGGAATGGCAACACTGACTCCTCAGCCTTATGCACACAGCCTACACAGAGAACAACATGTAATTATGCACTCTATGCCCTGCTTACCTCCATACAAAGGAATGTGATATTGTGCAGGTTTACAGATTAATCTGCTGTAATTCCCTTTAATGTTAAACTACTTCCAGCTCAAATATAATTACGATCACCAGGTACAAAAGATTCCGATTGGAAATATGAGTACACTCCAACAGAACAAATAACAGCTTGATGCTGTTTTCTTATGTTCAAATAGTTGGATACATTAAGGATTTTGACAGCATCTTTGTTTCCTAAGTATGTAGATGAAAAAACAAAGGTTTCATTTCAAAAGGCAAGACGTTACTACTGTATTTAATTAGAGAGAAAAATCCCTTAAGTATACAGATCTGCCAATTTATGTGATGTGACTGCTCTAAGACCTAGCAACAAAGGATTTTTTTTTTCCTTCCAGAAATTGAATCCAAATTTATATATACTTCAAGCAACCATCATCAGTGTCAAAATTAAAGCTTTGGAATAAAAAGTTTGCTTCCTTAAGTCTTCAGATAATTCTACTAATATTTGTGACATGGCAGCAAGGCAGGGTATGAACAGAAATTCTGGGTCTTTCTTTCTGTTCCCAGGTATCTGAGGGTTTCCAAACAGACTGAGAATAGTGTGGAGATCTCAGGAGGCAAAGGGGACCCTCAGCCTTGCTCTGAAACAGCCATATGCATAGTCTGAAACAGCTATATTCACTTAACTTCAAGTGGGAATGGTACTTCTAAAAAATCAATTGCGAGGAGGGAATTTGATGCTCTAATACGAATTTAATTTTGTTTCTCCAGTTTGTGACAGAAACATTAACAGCTTCATCTTTTACTTTATGTTTCTAGACTTAAACACATATGCAACCTATTCAGTTGTGATCCACCCCACTTTGATTACTGGTGTCCTGATCTACCAGCACAGATTCTCAGAAGTATAAGTAAATCAAAGCACTCATTTTTGATAAACTTCCGCAGCAATTTCCCATGGCACCACAGCCTGGGGAAGAAACACTCAAATTTGTTTTTTAGGCTTATAACAGAGAAGGTGTGATGCTAACAGATTCTCTTCTGTGAAAGCCTGTAACTTGGCACACAAAGATTAAAATACTAAGGGCAGAACCATACATTTCCTATAAATTATTGTCAGAATTTCTGAAGTCCGTAAGCAACACAGCTCTTGCAGATCTGCACAGCATTTCCTCCTCCTTCTAACAAGGAATTCAATAAACCAAAAGTCCTCATTTATAGCATTGCCTTCAAAACCCAGTTTAGCTTACTGTTGCACCTCTGTGATAATTATGCAACTGAATATGATTACAGTGGCCTAAAATATATTAATCACATCTTCATGGTATTGCATAATCCTTCTCAGTTGTCACAATGCCAACTCATAAGTTGCCCTGGCAGAAGGAAACATAAAAAGAAACTCAAGTTGATACTGATTGAAGCAAATGAAGGAAAGTTGGCCATCTCAAAACACTGAAACTCTCACAGCATTCCAAGGTCTCCCTAGCTAATTTTTCGTGATTACTTTTGATATGAAAACAGACCTTTAATTGTCAGTCTCTAATAAGGATGCAGAACTGTTCCCTGGGAGGTTCAAAGGACCCTGGGAAACTAAACATTTACGAAAGCTTGAGTAGCCAAATGTCTTGTGCTGATTAACATAGACCATTCAGTTTCCACCTTACAAAGTCATAACAAGAAGGAACCCCAAAGGAAAAAAAAATTGGACTGACAAAGGAACATTAGTCTTAATAAGACTGAGGGCTCTCATTCATTAATTCTGATGAGCGTAAAAAGGAGGTGGGGGTATAACTCAAATCCATTCCTGGACCAAATCCTGCATTGAATAACACTGTGTAACTGTACTTATGGTGAGGAGATGTTACAATATAACGTTACAATTAAAAATTTGAAGTTTTAGCTTCTCTCTGCCTCATCAGCAGTGATAAATATTTTCAAATGAGACAGAAGTGCCAGGATGCCCACTAATGGAATTAGCAAGCAGCCTTGTTTGCTGGTTTTCTTCTAGAAGGCTGTGCTTTCTGTAACTGGGAAAAGGGAAAGCAAAAATTTGTCGTATTTTTCCTTTAAGGATGGAAGATTTGAGAAAATGGAAACATGCCAGACAGCATATTTGGTTGTAACATCAACACAATATTGATATCATAAATTGGATGGTTTCCAGCTGAACATGGTGCGTATTTTCAATGCCTATTTGGCATTCATCCTGTATCTAACAAGAGTAGTTTGTTTCAATTTTGTTTTACAGCTCACTATGCAACTGCTTTGAAACGTTTTTTTCCTTTTACCCTACTGCTTCACTACTTTTTTCAGATTCCTGCACTCTTAAGGAACTGACTGGAGCAAATCACACAGTCCTATTCATCTGCAACAGGCAAGCAAAGATCAGTTAGTTATGTCTTAGTAGGTGCATTTTCTCAAATCCTATCACAATGTGATCCACATCCAATGGTAAAAACTCTCAGTTCCCACTGCAAGGGCCATTGCATTTTCATCTGAACTCATACAAATCACCAGCCTCCTCTTTCATGTTGCTAGTTATGTATGGTGCTTTACGGTGCTTTATATTATGATCATCTGGAGGATAGGCCACATAATCTGTTAAAATACCTTTTGGACTGTGCTCCAGTGTCAAGCTCAATTTCTTAGGCAGTTGTATTCCAAAAAATAGGTTTCCAGGGTTTGACACAAAGGAAGTTGTTTCCACCCAGCCACTGCAGTTTCCTGTATCAGGGTTCTTAGTGTATCATTCTGTGGGATCATAAAATCATGGAATGGCTTGGGTTGGAAGTGACCTTAAAGATCTTCTATTTCCAACCCTGCTGCCATGGGCAGGGACACCTTTCACTTGAACAGGTTGCTCAGAGCTCCAACCAACATGCCTGGGATGGTTGACTGATTTTTTTCCAATGAAGGAAAACTGTCTGGTTTTTTTACTCTAAGAACAACACAGTAAGAGCTTTCATGATAGAAAACACCATGGAGAGCAACTAGAGCTTGAATCCACATGGTCAAACCCCACACAGAAATACAGCTGTGGGCATACAGCTCTCTCTTTAATATACCCTGCTATGGTCTTAGGCAGCTGAACCTTTGCACTGGGCTCACAGTGGACTGAAACACTGCAGTAGTCGGCTTTGGTTTTGGTTCCTCCTTGGGTTCTGTCCATATTAAGAACATATCCTTGCCCCTGTCCAGACGAGGAATATGAGTGCAGTTGAAATCTGCAGTCCAGTTAACCACCAGAGGGCAAAGCTTCATGGAGTCATGATCGTCCTGGTCATCATCATATGGTCAGCTGTTGGTTTTTCACTGGTAGCAAAGATAAGTTGATATCCACCTCTGGAGCACACTATTCTGATATAATCTTAATTAGAACACCCTGGAAATGGCATATGAAGGTGCCAGTACCAATGGGAAGCAGCACACAAACCCAGAGAAGCTTATTTTGACTCACCTGCTAGGACAACTGCACCACAAGCAGCTGAGTTACAAAGCTTCTCTAGTGTGAATCAGAAGGAGTAGAGTGAGCAAGTTAAGCACACAGCAAGCCCAAACAGGGATGGAAAAATCCAGCTTCTTGGCACTAATTACAAAGTAGAGTCCCACAGCAAAATCACCATGGGAAGCCTTAGTCTACAGTTCTGTATTTCAGAAATAAAAAGAAGATTAATTGTCTGTACAACATAAGGCCAGGAAGTGACCAGTGGTGATGAGAGCAAATATTCTTTTAATTTACTACTCATTCTGAGTTATGCCTACATAAACAAACTGTACTTGTTTAAATCTGCCCTGTTTCTTTGTTTAAGGTCTAAATGTGACACTCTAAGGCATGCTCTTAGCAGAGTGGCCTCAAACAACTTCTCTGAAATCATTCCAGTTAAAAGTAGAATATTTCCCAGTGAGAACCTGACAGTAACAGAAAGACTCTACTCACATTTATGAGGAATAATCTGTAATTAATCCACTAGTAAAGAAGAGAAGGGAAAAAGGAAAAGGTGAAATAGCAGCCCTATGAAATAGAAATTTAAGAACTGGAAAAATAAAAAAATTCTGTGAACCAAATAATTTTATAGTGAAAGAAAATTAGGAGAAGAAAGGCAAAGAGAAAGAAAGCTAGAACATAACACTTTTTAATGCATAGCTCTGAATTAAAATTGGTCAGATACAAACCAAAAACCTACAGCAATCACTTGCTGCAGGGATTTCAAATTTATCTACATTTTTTATAACTAGAATATGACCTTTTACGACCAAATCTTGTGGTTGACTTCAGCTGTAGCTATTGGAAGTCATTTGTAAAAGGTCATCCATGACTGAGAACATAACATGAATCCAAGATGCATAAGCATTCAGGTTTGTGCTACTCAAAAGAAGTTGGCAAAAGACAAAGAGGGTAGGAAGCTCATCCACTGCTTCAGATTCAATTCCCAAATGGGTTTATAGTTTAGTGAGAGCATTAAAACTAAGTGATCAATTTCCGAAATGTGAATGCGAATTATGAGAGGATACAGTTTTTATGCTTGTCATTCATAACTATGTTACTTAAATGTTACCAAAGGTGTTTATATTATCAAACAAGGCTACTTATTTAATTAATGTAACTTGAGTCAATTTTTGTTGTCTAGAGCATGGCAGAACATCTTCTTCCCACAGATTTTCCACTATAAGAAAAGATTATGGACCCTCAGTTTTTATTGTTATAAAGAAGTAAGTTCTTAGGCAAAGACAGTTAATAGCCCTAATTAAGATATTTATCTGACTTTCTGCATACACAACCTTAGCACTGTTTGGTGGGAAGGTTTTATGGGGGTTTTTTTTTTTGTTGTTGTTTTTTTTTTTTTTTTAATTTTTTGCTTGTTTTTTTTTTCACTAAAAGTATGATATTTTAAGGAGCTCCTTACAAGAAGAGCCAATAATGATGCACAAGCAATCCTCAACAAGAAAAGTGCAATGACATATAAAAACATGTCATGTGTTTAGTCATGTTCTCTGAACATCAGAAAATTCAAACTGTATCCTCCAGGGTAGTGGATTAGGGAAAAGAAAAAAGTATACAATAATTTATGTATAGAAGTAAAAGAAAATTCATGTTAGAGAGAACTGTCAGCAGTTATTTAACCAAGATCTCATGACAACACTTCGCCAGAAACCTAAAATCAGTTCTGAAGGCCAGTCTGTAAAGGATTCACCACCACTATATGAGAGTACATTTAAAATTATGCAAAAAAAATTTCTTTTATGCTTGATGTCTTTAAAGCCAAACCTGTAGCTCAGGCTTGCAGTCTGCCCTACCACTAGATTTGGCCAGCTGTGTAGCGACTGGGTATATATTGCACCTACTATGGATAATTGCAGCCGCCTCCTTGCCTGCAGGTGAAACACCCTGATGCTCCAAGCCTCACAAACAGCACCATACTCTGCTTGGGAGGAGCCTTTTGCTCGCTTTAGGAATGCCCATTGTGCCTCCCTCTCTGTGCCATCCTTGCTACACCAACGAGGATATTGGCCACGCTCAAAAATGGAAAGCGGCAGGGGTGATGAAGCAAGTTCAGCTGGAGAAATCTTTATGAGAACTGAACTCAACATATGTCACTGAAAATGTAGTTAAATGATTCTTTTTAATTAAACAGAGACTCAAAGAACAGCAGTAAGGTGGTACCCAGTACCCAGAAAATGCAAAGTACCCCAACACCAAAAGTATAAATGCTGCACTGGATCAGTTTGATCACTTGAGCAGAGTCTAAGTAGATGCTCTCAGGTGCAGTACATCCTTTTCATGCACAGAGGGTAAAATAGACTTTAAAACCACACCTGCAGGTTTTGTACATGCCAGCAATTTCTGCCCACGAAATATACTGCTGCTGCTTGCAAAAGACCATATGTACATACCGAAAGCTGGTACTGAGGTACAATTTGCATCCATAAACGTGCAGGTGCAGTTCTGTGGAGACCTATGAGAAGAACGTGACCATACAGCACACAGCTAATACTTATACGGCAGCCTTCAGACAACAATCTTCCCACAGGATGTGCCATGCCAGGCACAGCAAGGAGAGGCAGGATTTACAGCTGAAATTGCAGTCATGTTCATGACTGGCAGACTGATTTAAGAAACAAGCCTACCCAGTCCTGGTGTGCAGACCATGGGTGTGTACTAATACTGGTAGCGCTGATGATACCCCAAACTGAGGGCAGGATTAATGTGTCATCCACAAAGGTAAAAAAAGAATTCTGAGAGAGTCCTTTGCATTTAACATGGGTTTTTTTACGACTGAAAACCCCACCTCGTTTATTCTTCCCTAGTGAACTGCATTCTTTTTCAGGCATTAAAAAAATTTCTGCAAGTCTGACATGAATCACCATGAGAATTACTGACCAAGTAAGCTTCAGCAAATACTAAGTGACACAGTCACATGATGTGGTGGCTTTATTCACATGTAAATTACTGATTTCTAATGAAGTGAGCACTCAGGATGAGGCATTTTTCTTCTGACAGGAGAACACAGTCAATATTGTATGTGATTACCAACAAAACTTGGCATTGACTTCTTGCTAACTGCAGGGACAAGGTCTTCACATATTTCCACAGACTAAGGGAAAAAGGTATATTTCTGTTTAGCTTATTATTAGTATTTAGTTCTAATGGACATAATTCTTTACATGAAATCTGATTAATGAATGTGAAAAGAAACATAAATTGAGTGTGGAAAAATTCTCTTCAGACCAGAAATTATTTTGGACTAAAGCCACACCAATTGCTATTGCTTAAATATTTAGTGAAGGGTTACAAAATGAGTTTGAGAGGACTGAATTTCCTGCCTTCCTAGGGATCTAAAAAAGAAAATGTGATAACTGAGCATCCACCCCCAACGTAACTTTTGGGCGTCACTAACATATTGACCTATTGCTATAATTAAAGTAATTTGTACACTGTGGATTGTTTACAATTTAAAGGCTAGGTCCAAATGTTGCAAGCATGTGAGATGCAAATCTTCAGAGAAATTAATTTTACGTCTTGATGTTGCTGGCAGGGGGTAAAAGAAGTGCTCAGTATTTTTAAATGGATGGTTAATTAGATACAGTCAGAGAGTCTGGAAGAGCAGAGATGCAAACAGCTCAGAGCTTCAGATTTCTTCTCTTCATATAAGCATACAAGTAATGTTCCTACTTTCAATACTTTTTGTCCCTTGGATTACAGATAAACTAGCTCCCAGAATCACATTAAAAACCAGAAGCACCGCTGGTTGCAACTGTATAGAACCAAGCTTAGGTTAAACATAGTAACAAACTTACTGTAGCAATGGGAACTAGGCTCATCGATCACAGGAGAAAGAAAGACACACAAAGAAAATAAATTATAAAGAAATCCCTTCATTTTTAATTCTCGTTTCTGAGAAGAGACTAGACCAATTCTACAAATCCAGTGTGGACGACTACTTGTTTGTTGGAAAACTTATGCCATCATGCAACCACCTACACGCACCCAAGACCCAAATAATCTTAGTTAAAAATACCCTTTTATACAAGCTACAGACAAACAACTGTTCTCAGGGTTTGCTTTTATGATTGGTTTAAGCTTCCCAATGCCCAACCCTTGCTGCAGATGCACGGATGTTCTCTTCCTCCTCCCGTGTGCTGGCCACTAGTGCAGCTGCAGTGCAAGGTCAAGACACATCACAGTCCTGACTCAGCTAAAAATTCTCATCTTGCCTGATAGGCTTTCAACTATATGAGCTCAGAGCAGCCACATCAGCTGTGCAGATCACAACACCTAGCTGGAAACGACAGTGGGGGCAATGAGAAGTCCCCGTCTAGGGAAGTTCACATAGATTAGCATAACCTACAATTCCATATCCTAAGAGCTCTTATCTGCCCAGCTGCTACAGATAGCTAAGCATCAGAATACACAGGTTTGTCACAAATGACAGAATAGCTCAGATGAGCAATAGTAACAACTCTCTTGACAGACAGCTGTTTTCTTTTAGGGCTTGCATTGTATGGGACTCCATTTTTTCCCTTTGTTTATACTCAGACACATCATCTATTTGGCTTTCCAAAATGTATTTGATAACATCTCTCTCACAAGATTTCTTAAGGAAACCTAACAGGCAGAGAACTACAGTGAACACCTTGGCACAGATTTAGAAAAGCAACTGCTGAAAAGATAGGAGATGGGGAATAGGAATATGAGAGCGTAGGAATATGAGTCAGTTTCACTGTGGAAGAAAGACACCAGTGGAGTCCTGCTGCCTCATGTCGAGGATGCCTGTGCTCTTCGGCCTGTTCTTGAAACCACCCGAGAAAGGGAAAAAACAGGGTAGAGACAATGTTTGCTGATGATATTAAGCTATTTGGGGTAGAAATTATGGAGGCTAAAGAACCTTCAATGAGAGTAGGTTTGCAATAAAATGACATATGAAGTGCAATTTATACAAAATGGTGGTAGAAATCTTTTAGGTGAAAACTTCTAATTTAGACTCAGAAGCAGTGGATTCTGAACTGAGTTAAGAGCACACTGCTACCCAGGAATGAGATCTTGGGGTGGTAAAACTTCTGTGTAAACATCATCTCCCTGCTCACCAGTTGGAGAAAGCAAATTGAAGACCAGAGAAAAACCAAAAGGCAAGCATTGTGTTTCTGCATATTCACACACTTGCATCTTAAATATTATCTGCAATTCAGATCCTTCCACTCATGTACAGAGCTGAAGAAGAAGAAAAGAGTGTGGGCTGAAAGTATAGACTGGCTTACAGGCAGCAACAGCTACGAAACCTGGCAAAGCAATGATCCAGAGGAGATATCATAGGGATCTGTAAAATCATGAGTGACATGGAAGGGGTGAATCAGAACTGACTGTTTCCTGCCCATTGTAACACAAGGCTGGGGGCATCAGATGAAGCAGGCAGATGGCAGGTGGAAAACAAACATGAGGAAGCAGCTCTCCATGCAGCTGAGAAAGGAAACTCAGGAACTCTTTGCCAGGGGATGTTACGGCTGCTAAAACTTTACATGGATTCAGGGGACAACTGAACAAGCTGAGAGACGGGAAATCCTTTTGGGGTTGATAAGCAAACAAAAAACACCTCTGGCACTGGAAGTTTCTGAAACACAAACTGCTGGAGTTTGAGAAAGTAATGTGAGAAGGTTTCACTTTGCTGCTAGGATATTGAGCAAGACAGAGCTCTGGTCTCAGGCAGTATTGCTGCTGTGTGCATGAGTAACAACACAAGATGGCTAAAAAAGAAATGCACTGGTTTAAAATACTTCAGAGTCTGGACACCCTCAGTAACAACATGCACCACCTGCACATGCTGTTGACCATTCCTGTTGAGCCTCCAACCACAGGACACTGACCAGTACTTAGATAAATTTCCAAGAAATAGGAAGAACAGACTTAGAGTGTATTAAAAGTACTAGACTCTGTGTGCAATGAAAAATAAACTGTGTGCAATGAAAAATAAACAAAATTATCTCAGTGACTTCCAAAGTTACCTGGAAAGTGTACTGTGAGCAAGAGCTTGACCTGTAGCATCCTAAGGTAGATGCTAACACCAGATCATTCTCTTATGCCACAGGCTGGAAACACAAAGGGTTTAGAAGGCATTACAGGAATTTTTTACCACCTATCAATTTTCTGGTTTACTGGTTCTGCTTCCTTAGAACTACACAAAAATCACTAGAGAAAAACAAATGAGCCTTTTCGAGAAGTGAGCTGTGTTGGATCTTTGTTCATAAGGCAGATATTAATTTAAAGAATACAAATAGCCCAACAGCCATTAAAATGAACTCTTAAGCACTATTTCTAATTATACTGCATTGATTAAATACAATTATATTTTAATTAAGCTTTGTTCATACCATCATCCTCCTATGTTTTTTCTCCTTCTAGAGGAGGAAATTAATCTCTTTTTCTAGAGATTCGTTTTCATGGCAAATAATGCTTATCACTTCATTTATTTTAAAAGCAAAAGACAAAATCTGCGCAAGACATGAATTGTCTCAGCTGTGTTAGAAAAAAATTAACTGTTTGCTTCAAAGTTCACCTGCATGGAGAACCCCAGTCAATGCCTGCACTCTTTTCGTTGCTGATTTTTAAGTCCTACCAAAAGGCTCACTTTCAGCAGTCGAAACTGTGACCACTCCAGCTACTGAGTTATGTTAACAGATTCTGTGAGTGCTCCCAGTCTATTTCCATGTAAAATCAGGTTACCTATAATCCAGGCTGAAGAGCAGCCTTCCAGTTTGCCCAGCACCGAGATGATGGAGAAGAGATCCTGAATGTTAGCACCTACTGCCCTCTACCTGCTCCACTTAAAAAGCCTAGGCAGCAAAACTAGAGAAAACTGCACTTTCCAATTTTTAAATACTTGGTCTTACCACTCTGATTGGAACTGTTTTCTAATCTATTTCTTTTGATTACAAGAGTAGGAAGTGTTATTCTCCTCTACATTGCAGTCTGGGTAGGGATTGCTATTACAAAATGTGCAGATATATGTTCCTTGCATAATTTTATCCCGTTTCCATAAAACATAATTTAAAATTTCTCTTAGCATTCAGTGGGATTATGAATTCAGAGGTTCACCATATCTTTCCAGGAAATGTGGTGGGAGGTGTACTGCGGGGAAGTTCATCATGACAGGCAGAGAAAAAAGAATTCCAGCCCGTAAATCCTTGCCCTGCAATACGATCCATGTAGTGAAACTCTTATACAGGGCATCTGAGTACCTGGCACACACTACAGAAGGACAGACCGTGATACCTACACAGATAAGACTGCACGATCAAGGACAAAGTTCTATAAGCCATAGCAGATAGCCAGCACCATGAATGGGGACCCAGAAAAAGTCTGTCTCAATAGTCTTGACCTTGTATTCATCTTAAGCGATAATCCACAATTATCGACTTTGACTTGAACTTTAAATTCCCAGTTCTGCCCAAGAGGGTTGTTTGAAATTCCTTAGATGTAGAAAATCGACAGGAAATGTATTCCCTTGGGTTTTGTTACAGGGTACACTAACCTCTGAACTTTTAAGACGTTTTTCTCTGACCTACAGATTAGGAAATATTTCCATGTCCGTTTGTGGAGGGACAGAAGCCATGCAAATGGCAGTCAGAGAGCCTGACCTGGCCTCAAGTCCATGAATGCAAAGGAAGTGCTGTAGCCCTGATTAATGTCCATTAATCATGAGCAACAAATCTGAACAGAAAAGACACAGGAAATCCTGGCAAGCTGTTACAATCCTATTATCCCACCTGCACGTCTTCCAAAATGCACCACAGTAGCATTCCCTCCGTGTGAGGCAGGTGATACAGAAAAATATAAAAGCCCGTTTAGATATGTAGCTACTTGAACATATGTTTTCAAAACTGTTTAAATTTCCAAGCTTAGATTCCCAACAAAGGCTTAACCTGATGCAATTTGGTTTAGACATAAACAAATCATGTGCTTCCAGTATATTTGGTCCTTGTCACTGCTTCTGCTTCTTCACAAGCTCTATCACCAGTGGTCTGGCAGTTACCACCCCTTCCCATTCCCAGACTCATTCAGGTTCACACCCAGAATATTCCCCCCTTTTTCCACCAACTCACAACAGCTGATTATTTTGATAATTAACCTGTCAGACTGCTCAGACAGCTGAAAAAACCCAAGTAACACTGGACCAAGGCCTTCTATGGGAGGCTTTGGCCAGAACCTGAGGACTGAGCTGACAAACATACTATGACTGCATGCCATGCTTGCTGAAAGCATGTGTAAACTAATACTGGGCATTCTGCATACCTCAGCATTAAGCTGGCCGGGCAGATGTGGTCCCTGAGTACTTTCTTTCTCTCTGTGATTGGCAGTAACAGCCAGGAAAAAAATACAGCAAACCCCACCCTCTTGGGACACCCCTTGGGTCATGAGCTCTCCAGCCCACTGGAATTACTTATCCATCAGAGAAAAGAGGTCCCGTGGCAAATTATCACAGCCATGAAGCCAGGAGGTAAAGTGCACAATTTCCCAGCACAAAGACAGCTTTACCAGTGTGCCACGAGCTGCCAAATGCCCGTGTGTGGCCGGGCTGCCAGTGAACCTCAAGAACCCCATCAGAAATCACTGGGGTTCAGTGTTCAGCAAAGCAAACCATTGGAGCATAACGAAGCAAGATGGTCTACAGTGAAGTGTCAAGTATGTTAAACTCACTTATAAAAGTGCATTCCACTCACTATCTTAGGTACTTCACAAGGGGTGTGTGTAAATGAGGGCTCTGGCTTTGCTTGTTTTCAGTAACAGGAATTTTTACATTTGTCAGTTTACAGCAGAGATTTTGATACTCGAGAACTGTGTCTGTGTTTGTGATTATACACCCCTGCTGCTAAATATGATAATTTGTTCCACTTCAGGTTTTATTAATTAAATTAATACTAATTGAGCGGCCTTTTGGTATAATTTTAGCCGGAGTGATTTTTGCACTGAATCCTGTACACTGTAGCCTCTCCTTAGCTTCCCCCTTTTATCCCCTGTCCCAGAGGAAATGTTTCATTGCAGATCACTGCCCTGGCATTCTTATGTTTGCTATACTTTATGGCTATACTTGCATACTCTTATATCAATAATAAAATCCAATAAAATAAACAAATATTTTAGAAAATATTTTAAAGAAAGAAGCTATTACAAAAAAAGAACCTCCAACCCAACCCAACCCAAAGACGGCTAATTTTATGTGACTAAGTGCCCTCTAGTGACAAACTCCTACTCCAAGTAACTTTCACAGCCACTTCCAAGTGTTACACAGTTTTGGTTCTCAGTATATCAAGCATTGTGGGTTTATTTGTTTGGTTTGGGTTTTTGTTTTGTTTTGTTTTATTTAAAGAAAATAAAGCAAAACAGCCAAGCAAAATCTATCTGTAATAATAATAATAATAATAATAAATAACATCAATCACTGTGTTAGTCTAAAATACACCTTATTTACTGAAACATGACAAGTATTTTTCTGCATCAAAGTCAATGTTAATATTCCTGTAACTCAAGGGAGACATTTAGTTAGCTTTGTGGTAGGTTGTTTAAATTGCACAACATCCCTTGAACTGCTGTTGCCTCTAAGAGCTGTCTGCCACTGAGTGCTGATGCTGCAAAGTAGAAGAGAGAATTAACTCTGGGCCAGCCCAGCAACCCTTGCCTCTTGTTACAAATCCCCCACTCCACACTGAAAGCCACCTCAAATCAGTCATTCCTTCCCCAGAACAGCCCACCCACATGCTGGAGCAAACATGTCTAAAAGGCAGGCGTGGAGCTGCACTTGCTCCATTCTCTTCTCCAAAAACTTAAGTGGAAAACGTGTACTTAGGGAAGCTTGGCTTATAAATGAGCTCTTAGAAAACAAAAAAACCCTCCAAAAGAAAAAATCCTGTTTTTTTGCCCCTCAATCATTTTAAATTTGCGAAATTGGAGAAATCATAGAAAAGATACCAATGTCTTTACTTTGTACTACTACTCCTTTAGCTGAAAGCTGAAGATTTACAAACTATTATTAACAGAGAGAAAATGTATTATTATTATAACATATATAATACACAATATATATTTTCTATACTACATTATAATATATAAATTACATTACATGTTATAAATAATGTAGCACATATATACATACATACCTACATATATATATATGTATATACACTCACAGCATTTCTATGATCAGATTTTTGGATGCCACTTAAAAATTATGCATTGCTCTTCTGTAAATAGGAGTTTTCCTATTTTTTCAAATGTTGTCTTTGACTTTCTAATGTCACAATAATGTCAGAATCTCACACTGACAATTACACTTCAGTCTGTAAAACAGCTCTCAATCATTTCTCAAAAGAACGACAATAAATAATTTAAGTAATACTGTTCTCTGCTATACATTTTTTATTAAACGAAAACACTTCAATGAAAACATGCTTTTTTTGTCTTCACACTTAATGAGCATGAATTATATTTTCCAGTTTTTCTAATGAAGTAATAACCTTACCACATTAATTTTCTTTGCTGTACTCGCTGTCTTTGCACTAAGATAATCAGTGATGCTAGCTAGAACAGCAGTTTGCTGGTGTCACTGCTAGAGCAGTTTGCTCTCAAGTTACTGTAAAACTGGGGATTTAGTCAGAACTCCTACATTCCTCTGGAACATTAAATTGAAAGCTTAAAATACAGTCTTTCAGTAAGCAGTTTCCTGGAGAAGATAAAAAGCAGCTCATAAACCAAAAAACGATGTGGCAAAAGAGACAAATTTTTCTAATGCACACCGCATAAAACGCACTGAAGTAAATTCAAATCTCCTAAGGAAATTTTTCTTCCTTAAAAACAACAAACACCAATAGTAAGATGCTCTGAATTACAATTTGACCTTTTAAATTACTGTCAAAAAAAGGGTACAGTTTTATTGTTAGTACCTATTCTCAAGTTTTATCATGGTAGTTACATTTCTGCCTCTTTGTTCTTACTCAACACTGCCTAGTATTGGTCGGAATGGACATAAAATATCAAGGATTGTAAATGCAAATTAACTATCTACCCAGTGGAAGGAATAAACTACCCTTAAATATTTTCTCAGTCATGACAGAAACATCCAGTGCCTTCTTAAGGCTAATAAATGTAGACAAGAAACATGTTACTCTTACACTTTCATGAGACATAAAGCTCTGCAGTTCACTGTCTGTGGAAATTTCTTCTGAACATATTAAAATGATCTTAGGGCTCTGCAGAAACCCTGCTCATAAAACAAAAAAGCTAAGATAGTTAAAATTAATACATCATAAATAAAACATGCATTTCTGTATATATTAAGTGACAGGTCTCAGAAACTCCACCACCACACACACGTTCACAAAACAGCAAGAACACATGCAATTCATTAAACTCACTCAAGTGTGCTGGTTCTTCCTGGCATTATTCATAATTGAAACATTTCAATTCTAGTTAACAAAAAAAGAATCCTCTAATATAAAAGTAAAACAAGAAAATTAGGTCTGTGTTTCTGGATGACAACCCCACAGTGTCTGCAACTAACCACATTAAGCCTTAGAGGCGGTTACTTTTAAAATGTTTGGGGGGTTGTGTGGCTGCTTTTTTTTAAAATAAAGAAGTAATGCAGCCCACTCAAACAGAAATCTTTGCAAACACAGATCTCTTAAATATTTTTTTCCAGTATGCCATACAAAGCCAGACAGGAAAACAATGAAAAGTGCCAACCTATATTTTAATTATATACCCCGAAAATGTCATTCCTTAAATACGAATGCTCTTAAATAAGCATAAGGAACAGATGGGCTGCAAAAAGCAGAGTAAGAGCAGTGTATCCTGCAGGATATAGTACTGAGGGGACTGATGACAGGATGGGGGTGACAGTATCCCCCTACTTTTCACCTGTTTTAACCGTAAAAGCTCCCTGCCGAGCACCTACGTGGTTAGGACACCTCACCTGGACTGCCTATACAAAAGGAGGCAAAGCACCCCGAATGAAATTGATTGGCTTGCTACAATGAAAATAAATGACTAAGAATTAGATTCTGCATCTCAGACTCAATATCCATACGCCACAGGTGTGCACATCACAAGCTCTGACCCCAATCCACCATTACTCAGCATTCAGCTTGATCTTGTTCGCAGAGATCAGCACAGACAAAGTGTATTTTCCTATTCTTGTTCTGTTTCAGCGGCTCACTGGGGCTCCACGCTGCTGTCCTCAGACAAAGAACCACCCTCTCAATGGAAAAATAAAAGAAAATCAGCTGCCTGCACCTTTCCTTAAAGCCTTGTTACATTTTAGGGCCATTCCAGCAAACACCACCAATTTTTCTCCACTCTGGGCCCTCCAAAGAAGAAGGATAATTTTTTTTCCCCGAAGTTATTCTGTAGCATCATTAGAGCATTACCTAAGTGGAACTGGCAGAATCTTGGGGGAAGGGACCATGAATTACTGCTTTTTTCTTGCATTCTTCATTTGCAATCTGCTTTTGGTTACCTGCTGGAGACCAGATAACTGTACTCAGCAGAACTTCGGTCTGGCTCCATGTGGCCTTTTAGAATTGGGCAGACAAGAAACCTGCTTATATAAAATCATATGAAAGCTGTTTCAGTGCAACACCAGATGCAGGAGAAGATCATTATTCTGGGTTGCAGCTGGTGAATTCCTGAAATATAGATCTGTGTTTCTTGTTACTTTTTGTCAAGGTAAAAAAAAAAGGAAGCAAAACCTCAGCAAGTTCCTTCTGAAGATCCAAATTTTCCTTAAAAACCTGCCTATCTTATTTATAATCTCTTCTCTGCAAATTAATATTTTAATCTTGTACAGTGAGACAAAAGAACCGTACAGCCTTTTCTATTTGCATGATGAAGAATCGATTTTACCTGGAAGTGAGGTTGCAGTAACGCTTGACCTCATCAGTTACATGGGGCCGGAAGAAAACACACTTTTAACCATGATAAACAGTTCCAGCTTTTAAGTTTTGGAAAATTTATTATTATTATTATTATTATTATTATTATTATTATTATTATTATCATTATCCCATAATACAGAAACATCAGTAAATCTTTACCCAGATATCTACAAGACTTTTTAAGAATTTTTCATTCAAGAGAATAAATTTTTCTGAAAAACAAACCAGCTAAAATAGTTATCATGCCATTGTTTAAATAGCTCTCACCACATATAAAACTATGCTGACGAGTCTACACACGTCCAAGGTCCACGTCTGCGTAAATCAAAGAGACAGGTGAAAGTCATCCTATTCATTTAATAGTCACACGGTATAATAAAGGAGAAAAAAGCCTATACTCTTAAATTTGTCTCTGTCTCTTCATAAAATCATCCTCATGAATTCAAATAGGAAGAAGCAGCTGTGCCACTGGAAAGCCAAGTATCTGAGTGCCATAGCTACAACACACCAGCAAGGGGAGTAGTAACACTTTGAGAACTTCTGTCTTCAGTGACACTCAACTATACATAAATGCAGTAAGGTATAGAATATTGATGCCTGGCTGTACAGACAGTGGAAGGGATATTAATTCTACTGAAAGACTGAGAAATAAAAAAAAAAAAAACCGACCCAAACCCCACACAGACTCTTGCAATGCTATTTGGTTTTGAAAAGAAGGTGGAAGCACACATGAAGGGTCCCAGGTCGGCCCAATATGCCACTAACCAAACAACCCAGGGCAGCAAGATAAAATAAAGCCCTCTCAAATCTGAAACTGTTATTTCCATTTCATGTATTTTTTTATATATATATATATACATGCATATATATAATTTGTTTTCTGTATTTTCTCCTTTTAAACAGTAATGACTACATATTTCTATGGGAAGGAGAGACACTTTCTAGCTTCCTAAGGATATAAACACATGGCACCACTGGGGTGGTAGGTAGGAGGGCTGAAGCATTCTCAGGCCTCAGTTGCAACCCTTGATAAGGAAAGTAGATGGTGGCATTCCTTAAAGCAGGCTTTCACATCTGGATTTCTTAGGGACAGATAACTGAGCCGGCACTTTCATAGAGGAGTACATTTTAGAACTGCTGGCAGACTGACCTTTTAAATGCTTGTGCCTGCAGCACTGACACAGACTTGCCCATGGTGGTACTAAAGGCAGAGCTGGACATCCCCGAGCTCCCACCACAGCAGGAAAACAAGAGGGAGCACTGACAGTGCCTCTTTGCTGCCTCATTCCCACTCTTCCTTTTCAATCCTGTCCTACCACAGGTAGCTCTGAGCAGTGGCACTGCCCAACACAAGTACAGCCCATGCAGCGGAGGACAACAGGTCCCAGCATGGGAAATGCTGTGAAAAAGAAGCAAAGATGAGAAGAAAAACTGCTGCTTGCACCAAGTTCTTCACTACAGCCAGGGTTCCCACACTCGTACCCTTTCTATAGCAGTGTGAATTTTTTTGAAATAAACAAGAATCCCTCTCCCTTCAAAATGCTGCAAGTTTTTAACAACTGCTACCCAAGCAGGTTACCAAGGCATTTAATCAACTTGTAAATGCCCAAGTGTGGAGGCAACCTAAGTACTAATCATGAAATTACTATGCATGACAAAATTCAGAATAGTGTTTTGCTGTAATTGTGCATAATTTAACTCAAAAAAGCAAGAGGAGTTATATTTGGATACAGAAGAAAGAGGTCAATTTGATGAGGGGGAAAAAACGCTGTCATTTTTACTAGTCTCAGAGAGAGATCCTTCACCCAGAGTAAGAATTTTGGGATGTTGCTTCTCCAGTGTGATGCCAGGGGAATAAGTCATAATCAAACGAGCATGTAATAGAAAAAATGGTGTTCCAGAGCCACATTTTCAACAAAAGAAATCCACCTCTGTTACCTTAAAGCACATTTATAAGCTGCAGCTTCAGCCATTGGAGGCAGATAGAGACCTGTATGTTACAATCCCAGAGTACAGCTGTTACAATAAAAGCAATATAAACGTTTTCCTCCTCCTGATAAGAAGGAACGGAAATATTAAATAAAAAATCCAGGATGGTTTCAACAATTTCCTAATGATTTCATAAGATTTCTGGACAATGGGCTCAGCAGATTTCCTAATTTTGAGTTTGTAAGTGGATGTTTGCGGGGTCGAATCCAGACCTGGTTTGGACAGTTTCTTCTTTTCTTCTAAGGGGAAAGATATGGGATGCAGGGTGACATCTGTCCTGGATGCACTGCTACTGACATGGGCGAGGCTATGTGACTTACACAGAGCCTTTCAAACCCAGACACAGATGAAGGAATGCGTGCATAGCGGATTCTGAAGGTCTGCCCACCCCGTCAGGTCAGCCTGTGTTCCCCTGAACTCTGTTAACAAGGCACCAGCCATGAAGAAGAGCCATGGGCCTCCTACCACAGCACTCAAATGCAGACTTTGCCCTCCTTTTGTACCCTTCCCTTCATCAGCACCAACCCAAAACAATTACATCTAATCCCTTTACCTGGCAGAAAGCCAGCAGAGAAACATGAGCTGGAGTCCAACCTCAGGACTTGCGTGGCAGAGAGAAGGAAACCAGAGCATGAAGTGCCCTTCACCATGCATGGCCCACTGCATCAGTCCAAGCAGCCTAACCTATGTTCTCTGACACTATCCTGATGATATCTCTCCTTGGGACATAATTTTTTGACCAGAAGTAGAAAGAATATGAGAAAAGTGATATTCTAATATCAGGAATGAGTGCTTTTCTGGTAACAAAATTCAAAAAGGGTGCAGAGGGCACAGAGGCTATGGTAAGAAACTATCTTAATGTTAATGCAAATGGTCCAGGTTTCTTCCAACACAGACTCTTGCACTTGACCTTTAAGGCACACCTTTCCAAGGAAATACTCTTATCACATCACAGTAAAAATTCCTTTGGGTTTATTTTAAATACAACAAGTAAATTGCATTAGCATAAACACATCTCCATCTTAAAAGGCAGATTCTTTGATAGGTAGCTTTCAATGTACAAAGATTGCAAAAATAGGAGGATGGCTTTAACGACAAGCCTCTAAACTTCCCTAGAATGCAACTGGTTGGTAACTGTTCTAAAAGTAATAAAATGGATGTATTTTTCCCCTGAAGGTGTACACCTTTGCATCTTTTGGTGACTAAAAATATACTTTATTGATTTTGAAGACATCTGGAAAAATAAGCCATTTTTGTTTATTTGGAAAAGGTAGTAGTAACAGGATATATTTCCAAGAAACAAGTATGTGAACACAAAGTTCTCTAGGCAGGCAGGATATACAGCATAGCCCTAAGATCTCGTATCCATTCTATACAGACTTCGTTCATAATCTAAAACAGATCACATAATGTTCATGTGACCACAAAAGGTTTGCTTTTTCCCCTGAAAGGATGGCAGGTTTAGACGTTGTGCTCTGCATGTCAGCATATATGTATCTGCATAT
The DNA here is from genome assembly GCA_013397725.1 of Rhagologus leucostigma. Taxonomy (NCBI): domain Eukaryota; kingdom Metazoa; phylum Chordata; class Aves; order Passeriformes; genus Rhagologus; species Rhagologus leucostigma. Next base: position 811,016 of record VZTD01004941.1, on the reverse strand, counting down.
CAACAGCCCCATCACAGATAATCCACTTCCTTTTCCAAGTATCAGCTGGGACCCCTCTGCCCACTGGCCTTGCTGGGTCAGCCCAGCATAGACAAGACCCTGCTACCCCTGCGTGGGAAACACCAGGCATGACTAGATAAAAATCTGCTAATCTTTCTTTTGCCCATTTCTATCTTCCCAGTTTTCCGTCTCTGTATCACGAACAGGCTCAGGGTAACCCAGTTTTCCCTGTGTTAGTTGTCTTCTTCCTTATGTAATTAAGCCTGAAAGGATAATTTAATTTGCAAAAAGAGAACAAATACTCGAGACCATAAAGAAAAACAGGGTGCTGGACAGAAATGCTTTGGGATGAAGCTGTAATATGAAAATGAACACAGCCATGGCTGGCCTTTTGTCTTTCCATCGTCATCCTAAGAAAGATCCCTCTTTTTCTGAGCCTCCTGGCTTGCTTATATGTGCCTTATCCTCCCCCTTTCTCTTCAAGCAGCAGAATTTTTTATCTCTAACCCCCTTGTCATCTGCTAGACAAAAATACAGATTCAGTGCCCTCATTTATTTTTAAAAAAATGCATTATTATCAAGAATGTTGCTAATTATTAGTTACTTTGAGAGCTATGAAACACTTCTCCTACCTTGGGAAAATATTTGGGGTTTTTCAAAAACTTTTCTGCTCCAAATCAGGAAGAAGAGTATAAGATTAGAATAATTTTATAACCAAAAAAGAGTAGTTTTGACTCTTCTGACGAGCTGAATCTTCCAAATAATTTCAAAACATGTTACTTGTCCTGTTACTTAGGCTGCACACTCTGACAAATTCAGAATAACTAAGAAAGGATTCTTTTATTCAGAAGATGTCAAAACAATAATGTCAACAGAGTTCTCCAAAGAAATGAATTCAAATAGAAAATTCATTTGAAATTTTCTTTCCCACGCACTGTTCTGCAGTTGCACTGGATCAGCACTTCCTTCCGAAGGAGAATGTTCTGTCAGAAAGATCTCTGACTTTCTGTAGGGCTCTGTGCCTGTATTTTAGCAACAGGACAATCAAGGCCTGAAAAGATGTTTTTCTGCAGTAAGTACTGTACCCTGCCTCCTCGGGGTCCAGCTGCCTGTGATCCCAAGCCAAGGGCTGGTACAGCACAGCTGTGCTACCTTGGCTCAGATTTCTGAAAAAAATGGTAAATTTGTGAGGCAGAGGTGTAAGAAAGTGGGCTTGAGCCACACAAGGAAAGAATGCAGGCAGAGGTGCAGTTATTGAGCTGAGGATGGATGCTGCTACAGAATTCAAGAGAAAAAACACCAACATGAGAAAGTATAAAGTACCTAGGGGACTGGACGAAAAATACATCATCTTACCTATTTCTTTCTATTCTCTAATTTTTGGAACTAACAAGTATTCAAAAAGAAAGAGCACAAAACAGACAACTAAACTGAGTGCAATGAAAGTTCAAGTATAATCTCAAGTACTAATCTGCGTAATTTTAACTCAGTTCCCATTGCTACAGTAGATATCCACTACATATAAATGAATGAAACAGTATTTAGTATTATCCTCAAACAATCTTTCTGTAGAATACTTAATTTTTGAGCTGCATGCTTCTATGTGTCTAATCTTACCCGATTATTCCCATTTTACTGCATTGTTTATCCTATAGCCTCATTTCATAGCTTGGAATGAATCATGGTAAATCTGTACATCTAGTGGCTTCCTGATAAAACACATTTTCCAATACTGTTTTTAAGCACTTACCATGCAGTGTGGCTAGGGGCATTAAGCGACAGATGCTGTGGAACCAGTGAACATTTGAATATTACTATATTAATTTTATTAGAAGTGTTATACATATCCACATGGGCTTGTTAGTGAATGTACTACAGCTTAAGTGATCAGGAGATGAGTTACCACAGGAACAAGTGACCAGAGCAGGATGGGGATACTGATACTTGAAAAGGCAGGTTTTATACCGTACCCACTGTAGTCTACAACAAGGACATGCATTATTTAATGTGCATTTATTAATTCTCCTGCTTCAGAAGACAGGTCACCTACTCTTAACTAAGCATACATGTAACTTGCTTATAGATAATGTTTCTTCTTTTCTGAATAAGCTCTTTTTTGCTTTAGGAAAGCCTACTTGTCACCACATAAAATTGTCACTTCCAAACCTGGCTGAATACAAGGGAAGATGGTGTAGTACAGGCAAATGGGTTGATGACCACCACACGGTCCAGGTCACGAGACATTTGGATTTAGCTGGGAAAGCACAGCTTGTGGTGCCGAATGAGACACGCTGCGTCTAGCCAGGGCTCTGCAGCATGTTCTGCAAAGAAGGATACTTCAACAATTTCCAGGAAATAGGGCACCTTCCCAATCAGGTGAAAGGTGTATACTGGAACTGTGACACTTGTTAGGGCTGTGGCCTAAAGCTAGACTTGGCTCTGCACTAACACAAAAAAATATTCCATTTGCTCTCATAGATTTAGTTCAAGAAATATGATTTTCCTGCTGTTGGAGCCAAGACCAAAGCCAGTTCCTTTTACTTAACACCAAACTGGGAAGACTTCTTCCAAAGCTTGCTCAAGCAAACAGGCACACTGACCACTAGCCATTGTACAGCTCCACAACTCCAGCTGATCTCAAATGCCATCTCATTCACAAGCCTCTCTAGCCTAAAAGAGAGAAAGAACTAGTCTATGCATTATTGTATGCTTCAGTTTCTTCAGAAACTATAAATACAGGACCACCTTTGCTGAACAGCATCATCGGAACCAAATTTGTAGAAATGGCAGTCATTTTCTCCTTAATTCCAAAGGATGCAAGGGCAAGGTGTACAACAGGACCACATCAGTTACTGTCTGCCGTTGGCATGACAGTGGATGATAACTGGTTTAATATCCATGAAAAAGAAAGCAAAATGTTCATGCTAATTTATTGGATTAGACATCAAGTTGTTTGTATTACAAAGTCAAGGAACAACTGTTTCTGATGATGCCAATGTAAATTATCACAAAACAAATCATTTGTTTCACAGCTGAAATTGTAGAAATATACGGTACTACCAGATACACTTTGAATACAACCCAGTTGCCACTGTCTGCCAGTCTTTCAAACTAATAATTTCGTTTACTTGTGGCATTACAGTGATGCACAACCTGTATGCAATTCACATCTTTTACTAATTGCATTTTTTCCTTTTTCTAAATTCAAGCTACACACAAGACTAAAGATATATTTTCACATCTGATTAATTTCATTATTATTTATGTAAAGTCTGCTCCAACTGAACCTAAAAAATGTGGAGGAAAACAGTTTTGTTTTTCTTTTGGCTTAGATTTAGATTTAAGAAGACAAGTAGCAGCAGCAGCATGAGACACATATAATAGGGCTTAATTACATCTCATACAGGCTTAATTACGAGAAGTGGCAGAAAGAACCTGCAACATTTCATCATTAGAGAAAAGTTATCAACCATGTTTCCCAAACTTTTAGTACAGAAGTGCTATTAATTGCTTACTGCCTGCATACAGAATTCGCATTTGTTATTCAGGCTGATATACATATCACAACTGCCACAAGAAATGGATAACTGAATTAGTTTGATGAATTTCGTAATAATAAACATAGCATTTCCACAAGAAGCTTAGGGAATTGAAAGCCTGCATTTATGAGTTCTGATTTCTGCAGCAACTGGTTTGCCTTTTTTTCTTCTTATAAATTCAAGATAAAATATTGCTATTGTTATATCCTTTGATATCCTTACTTAAATCCCAATGCATAGAGAAGATAGTCTATATGCCCATATAAGTAAAACAGTCATTTCAGAACTAGTTGAAATACACAATTTCATCCACAGAGGAAACTTTAAAGAAGTTGGTTTCTGGGCAGAGAAACTGAGAAGAAATATTTTCACAGTATCCCATATAACAACTTTATGAAAATTTTTATTGTCAATTTAAATTTCATTATTTCATGACACATCAGTTGCAGTTTTACACAGTTATTTAGATGCAAGTGATGACCTTTCATTGCAACCTGGGAGAGATAGATTTGGGTGAAAAATGCCAACACTGTATTGATTTTTGTACCATTGACAGATTCACACAGACCTTTATCTAGACCACTTGTAACACAGCATTATGTGTTCATCTTATGTTATGTATTACAATATTTTGGAGACACAAAAAAGTTCCAGAAAACCTGACATCATTATTTCAATGCTTGGTGGCAATCTGTCAAAGAACCCCAAAAGTTTTTCCAGCGAGGCTGACTTTTACAAGAAGTGCGCATTTCACTGAAAATAACCTGACAAAAGAATTTGGAGCGGGCCTAATCCATTCCTGGCTGCTTTGATGGTATTTAGTACAGGCTCGCTTTTTAGACATTCTGCTGTATTATTGTTGTCAACATCTTTGAACAACACTCCAAAACTGGTTACTCAGCCTGCGCTTCTTCCTGGTCATTCTTTGTAACACAGCTGAGCACTTTTGCCCTGCTGCAGAGAGCATGTATGATATATTAACCACATTCTGCCATTTTCTGTTTCTTTCCATGTCTTCAAGAAAGAAGGTGTAAACACTGGAGAACAAATCAAATACCTGGCTCTGCTACAGGGCATCACACCCAGAGGCCTCAGAGTCCATAGGAAGCACAGGACCATTTGGGGCGGGGAGCTGGTGTGGGGTAGCATTTGCTGCATATAGGACACTCTTGGCCAGCTATCTGGGGTTTAGACCTGTAGAAAAAGACTACAGAGACAGAAGTTATTCACACCATCTTTCTTTAAATGGCACATTTTATTGCTTTTTTTCCCCCAGTGCAGAATGTGACGTCTCAAGCACCACAGCTTTGAGAAGCTTTCTTTAGCAAAATCTTTCCATAAGCAAAATCTTTGCAACACATCTTTGACAGAAGACTAAACCTCCTTTAATTTAAGGATTCCTGGAATCCAGCTGAACACTGCTGCTACTCCTCAGTCACCCAGTTTCACTTCGCCTTTCTGTGGTTATCAGCACTAGTGCAAATTAGGTCTTTTCTCTTGAAATTATAATAATTTTGAAAAAAGTGTTCTTCCGCTTCCTACTTCTAAGGTCTAAGCATGTCTAATAAATACTAATTTTTTGTATTCTGTCTGAGCCTAATCCTAGTAGGTGTCAATATTTTACTTGTCTGCCTCACTGTCATTTCTGGCAAGGGGGAAATCAACAGCAGGCTGAAAAGATACTGTAGTAAAGATGTTAAAGAATAAAAACCTGAGCTTAAATCCTGGCCCCTGCAGAGCCTCATTAGTACAATTCACCCTGTCTCAATTCAACACCATTCATCACCACTCATTATTTATAGGCCTTCAACTCATCTACAGTCTATATGACCACATTTCTATCCAAGCCAACACGTATTAGTTATTTGTGTACGCTTTGGCAAGATGGTATCAAAAGGTTTACTGAAATGCATGTATTATACCACTTGCCTTTCATCTGCTTATTTTATAATCTTATCAGAAAGGTAAAAAAAGCAATCTGGCTAGATTTATCCTTTCTAAGCCTATTTGTCTTATTGCTTATGGTTCCATTATTAAAGCTGATGAAAATAATCTTCTTTACTCGACCTCACAATGCATTTATCATTTGCCTGCTTTTTATGGTTCTAATTTCACTGGCTCTTCCAGCTATAGTCACAAAACACTCTCAAAAATGGACCCTGACATGGAAAAAGAAACGTGCACAGTGGGGATAAGGTTTGTGGAAAGAAGTAGAAACACAAATTAATTAGAAACAGAAATAGAACACCAGGTATAGCAAATTTTGTTCCTAAATCTGCCTCTTCTGACCACAATAAACTGTGTGTGCTAAAATTCAGTTCTGCAGCAAGCACTACAAATCAGCCAGCCAGAGGACTTCAGCACTCTCTTAGCTTTAACCACATGAAAAGTCCCTCTTGACTTCAGGGTCTACTCAAGTGTCACAAGCTAAGCACAAGCTTCACAGAAGGAAAAAATCAACCACAGTAAATCACAAGCCTCATTTATTAGCTCTGAGGGCCTATATCCTGCAGATGGAGGAAGCAAGTATATAAGGTATGGATATTGGTGCCACTGAGGGGCTCTGAGTTCCAAACCCGGCTTTGCACAAGCCAGTGCTTGTGCTTTTTTCTGTTATGCCTCCTGATCAGCATTCATCCATATTCCTCATTCTCTTTATTATTTGCTGTTTGGTACCTGAGCTTTGTTTTTGACATTTCCTGGGAAGACCTTTCATAAGAGGTTATACTCTCCCCTTGCTACTAAGTTGACATGGACAGAATTGCCCTCTGCACCAGTAAATTGCAAAAATGGTTTGAGACTTTACTCAGTACACTGCAGATCAAGTAGAGGTTCTTTAGTCACCAAAAAAATCAAAAGTAAAGGAACTGGTGGCCTCTGTTTTAAACAGGCATGTCAATTTTATCCAGAGAACCTTTGGGTGTGATAGTTAAGAAATGCATTTTTTACATGTTATTTTTCAAGTCCCATTACACACTGAGACTTACTGGGTGTCCCTATAACATTTCTCCTTAAGTATATTTTCCTCAAGCCAGAAAAACCCAAGCCACCTCAGAAAAAACACCCACAAAACCAGCCTTGCTAAAACTCCCAAACCCACTCCAGTAGTCCAAGACAAAACCAACTCACCATTACTGCACTATAATGTTATGATGCTGCTTCACAAGAGGTCGAGGAAAAATAAATAAAATAAATAAACTGTTAGCACCTGGAAGGGTAACAGCATCTGCCAGTTCAGTTTCTCATGAAATAATAACTTCTCCTCTCAGTAGTGGAAGGATGATACTGTCATAGGCCACTTAGAGAGTCCCTGACCAAAAGCTGGATTTTCAGCAACAACAGCAAATATCTGAAAGTGTTCAGCAAAAGAAAAGCGTGAGCATGGTAGGGGAGGTAAAAGGAGAAGGAAGAATGAAGAGGAGAAATCAAAAGAGATGTGATTCTTAATAATAAGACACTAAAAAAAATCATTATGTTAAAAATAGTCATGATAGAGACTACTCCAGAAGAAAATGCACCCAAATAAAAGGAATACAGTGCAGAAACAGTTGAAATTCGGGAATATTAAAGCAAATGCTGATGAACAAGCAGTGACAAAAGAGGAACAGCAGTGTTCAGCCTGAATTGGATGCAGAAGCAATTTGAATCACTGTGTTTACTCTCTCTTTTTTTCTCCCCTTTTGTTTTATTAAATAAGCCACTTTGCTTATTCCAAGGGAAAAGAAAAAAAGCATTCAACATTTCAGACATCTGTGAAACTGAAAACTCTGTGACGCCATCCAGGAACGCTGTGGATATGTGGAACAGGGTTCAGTGAACAAAATGGATTTGCTCAGACTTCTGTGAATGTCACTGGCCTCCGTAAGAATGAAAATATTAAGATTAATGATTGCATCATGAGTGTTACACCACCCAGTAGCTCAGGAGAGCCTTGAACAGATTTTAAAGAGACGAGAGGCTCTAATTCTGTTTCCTGCTATTTAAGACACATGGGGTGTGGGGTCATGCTAACAGGTAACAAGCAATTTAGGAAGTGCATCGCCTGGCTAGTGCAATTCCTTCAACAGCATAGGGATCTTGAGGGCATTTTGCAACACAGCAGTTGCTGATTGAAACACAGGGATACCTCTTTCACTCATGGAAGTACAGAGCACTTCAGTGCTACTCAGAGATGTGCGCTGTAATGTGTTTTGGCAGCTGAGGTAGAGGGCAGAGAGGTCCAAACACACATGCACGCACTGATAATGCAAGAAATCCCACTCATAATTCCCTCTACACTTCTCAGCCAAACAAGCCCCCTTACTCCTTTCAGTTCTGTAAGAGAAAAAGACTCAGAAGTATGATTCATAAAAAAAGGTGGAAAGGATGCAGCTTCGCACACATCACTTTGCCTCAAAATTCAAGTAAGATTTACAGCATTTTCTCAGTTGAATTACAAAAGAGACAGAGAAACATTCCAGGTCACACATGACTTCTGAAAATTTAGACTAGGTAATGTGTAATTAACATGTAAGCACTATTTCCTTACTAATTATTCAGAGGGCATAGAATTTAATTACACTTTCATTGATGATTATTGCACCCACCTTTTCAAATACAATGGTTTGTGGAAAAGATCTGCACATAAAAATTTTCAAATCTGACTTTAGTCAATGTGCAGCTATATATCTTTTCTTTAAACAACAGTAATTTTTAATTGCAGAACTGTTTTGCTTGTTTAGACGTACCATGTTTCAGAGCTGCATTATACAATAAAATATTACGCATCTGCAAAATTGCAGTGCACAGCTGTTTTGTTACTTATACTCCATCTTAAAATTGACTGGTTGGAAAATGAAGTTTGTCTGAAAACAATCACTTCTGAACTCATTTAAGTTTACGGAACTCGCTATGAAAGTCTCTCTTATTTGAGCTGAAAATGTGATTCACTGGCTAAATAAATGCTACACTAAAACTGGTGACCAGGAAAAAGAGGTATTTTATTTTCATTCTTTTCTTGCTTGGTGGTTTTCAACCAAAAACCTAAAAAATGTATTTAAGGGCAAAAGACCCAAGCAAACATACCTGACTCAAGCTAGAAGGTCAGTAAAGCTGGGAAACAGCTGCATGAATATATTATACTGATTAGAAGCTGTAATTCTCAGAAAATAAATAATTACCCGAGATGCAAGTCAGACTAGTTCTGTGAACTGTCTTTGCTGAATGCACTTTTAAAAAACCAAAAGCACCAAAAGCTGTTTACATAACCAGTTAGGATAGGCTGCAAGCAGAGAGCTAACGAGATTGCATTCAACAAAACTAGAGGCATAAGGGCACCATCAGGTAAATCCCAGGTAAATTAGTGGCACAACTTACAATGATTTCAAAAAGAGGAGTCTTGGACCTCAAGAGTAAGGATGGAATTTGTTTCCTCACCAGGAATTCTTTCTACTAATACTAGAGAGACATGTTAGAGAAATATCTCAAAAATAATGGCTTTGGTGCTTATTTAGACAGAGAAAGAAAACTAAAGACATGCCTTTATATGCCTGTGTCATCACAGTAAGTGACATATTCACTAGGGGTTAAGAGGAGATGTAGCAGGTGGTACTGATTCAGGTGACGAGTCAGAGGTGAAAGGAGGCAGGGGAAATCTTACAGAAGAAGTTTTCCAGCAGAGAAAACTATCGGCTCTAGCCAAAGTCAACTACTGAGGCCTGATATGTTGCAGGAGGGAACTTCAGCTAATGAGGGACGAGCCTCAGAGGCATGAGTCAGAGATCCCCTGCTACACCATAAAACGCCATAACACACCTACACTAAGATCTTTGTGTGCTAAGTTCAGGTGGCAGTGGTTAGAGAAAAAAGCAGCAATTTTCTTTTGAAAAGAGTCTGGGCTTAAATAGACATGCTTGCCAAATCAGAACACCCACCACACTTTAGCAGTAGGCTACCAACTGTGAACAAACCAGGGAATTGCCTACTAAATGCAAAAATCTGCCCTCTCTGTTTTGGCAACAAAACCTGTGGAATACTACCAAGCAGTAAAGAATTAGACTGTGTAAAGGAAAAAATAAGTGAAAACCAAAATGATTGCAGCTGGATGTTAGCCCATGAAAATGCACCAGGACAGCTACAAGGAGCACAATCAGCAGCTAATCTTTCACAGCCTCTCCCCCTACAACTACTGCAACACGCTGAAAGGTTCACATTGTCACTGAGCAGCAAATATAAGCACATATCTTCCAGTGAGCTGGAATAAACATCTCTATGGGTTTCACGCAGAAGACAGAGCATGACCAGTACAATTAAGTAATTTGAAAACAGAAAAAAAGCAGGTTCGGCAGGTTTTAAAGCACAGGACAGAAATCTGTGCTTCTGCATTGTAACAGGCTATTTCTTCTCTCAAGGCAAATGTTTATGATATTATGCCAGTCCATGGGATTGTCTCAAGATAACTAGTTCTTCTACATTCAGTACACAAATACATTACTCCATTTTATTCCTATACAAACAGCAATTTCCCACTATTACAAAATGAGCACACAATGAATCTCATATTCACGCTACTCCCACAGTGCCTCTTCTTTATAGAATGAATTCAAAATGTGAAAGAATTAAGCTTGTGTGGTCAACTCATATTCTAACACCTTTTGAGTGCTTGAAAAGTAAATGTCTCCAACATGTTATAAATAGATAACATTCAAATATGTATAGATAACATTCAGATTCCCCTTATTTTTGTATATATACACACATGAAGTGTTAAGCAAAAGCTAAAAAATGCAATGCCATTTAAGACAAAATGTCCACAGCAACTTCCCTTTCTTTTCTCTGCTAGAAAACAGTAGTTATAAGCTTAATGCCACATCCAGTGTTTTGTATATTTTTTAAGTACAGCACTCAATACAAAAGTCCATTTCAGGCCTAAAAACCTTGGTATGGTACTATAAAGCCATTAACTCTATATTAAATTATACTACATTTCATTTATACTACATTTCATTTTAGCTGTGATGGCCCAATAATTACTACTGATTGTTTCTGATCTCTCACATATGAAAAAGCATGGCTGGTGAATTAGTGATGATAACCAATAATGAGAAGCAAGGGCATTTATACTTTTTCTTTGTACACCATTCAATTGTTATTAAAAAAATCCATTATGCTCTGTATTTTACTACATAAGGCAGATACAACCCATTAAATACATCTTTTACTTTCTCTCCTTTTTTCAACAAAGATCACAAGATATTATCATATTACCTTTTCTCTCTCACTGCACTGCCAGACTCTGGCCAGCCAATTCTGAATTTGCTTTCACTTTCAGACATTTATCTGCATACAGTTAGGTGAAAGGTATTATTAATCATATCCTGTTGCTAGGCTACCTGGAGATGTTCATTTAAGCTTAATGTTTCTCTTTGTTATAAAGTGCCATGAGGAACACACAGATCTGAGGCAAGAAAACTACCTTGCAGAAGCTCCTTAAAAAAGAAAATAAAATCAAGGCTCTCATAACAGAATACACATTAACAAGAAAAATAATTTTTAAAAACCCAAGTACAGTCTACAGTTTGCATGGTAAAGCTTCATTTTAACATGAACCTTTCAGATAACTGATGCACAGTAAGAATTAAAACTGAGGTTTAGTGTTCAGCTTCACAGCTTTGGAAGAGCTTTAAAGACACTACAATGTCTTTCCTAGAAATAATACTGCAATGAGAGCATTATCTAATATTCAGTGAAATGAACAGAAATGTATGAATTATACACAATTTAAAGAAAAATACCATATATGCCCATGTAAATTAGCATATTATTTGTAAGGTTTTTGGTTCAAGCTTATGTGAAGATTCACATCTCTGCATAAAGATTCATATCCACATCTAAGAAAAGTTACCAAGGGCTTGACACGGGCTTAAGTTACATGTTACAAAGTTCTGTGGAACAAAAGAGATGAAGCAGCACAAGAGTGGGATGTGACTTAAATGGCTCTTTTAACCTAGCGAGTAGCAGTCGTTCAGTGGAATCGGAAAACATGAAGCAAAATCCCAGCAAAGACAAGGCCATGTATAATTTTACTCCGAGATAGCCAGATGAAGTTCTCTGACTCTCTCAAGGTCTCTATACAACCAGTCACCTCATTTAAAAATCTGTAAAAGGCCTTGTCTATGTTACAACTTCAATCACGTTAGTGAACTGAAGCAAGACAGTCCAAATTGTTTCCCTTCCACTCTGCTCCAGCTTGTCTAAAAAAAAAGGGATGTGCTTGAATGACTTTCCAAGTATTTTGGAATACTGATACTCATTTTAATTCTCTGTAGGATCCCTTTCCATTACTGAAGACAGAAAGCATCCACTTCGAGAGTATCAATATCTAGTGCACACACTCATTTGGAAATTTGGTTGTAGACCTTAAAGACATATAAGCAGCAGCACCCACTCAGCACAGTGGTCCCTCATAACTTCCTATTCCACCCATTCTGTTGAAATGCAAAAATTCTGAATACCAGCACAGACTGGCAAATCTTCTCTGCTTCTGAGGAAAGTAAGCCTTTTTCTGAAGTTTTGATCTGCAAGCTAACACAACACTTTGACAAAATGACAGTAAGCAGTGTTACAGAGTTTTCAATACAGATTCCCAGCCTGGATACTGGTTATCACCAGAAACACACATGGGTGCAATAATGAAAGCAGTCTTCACCCTTTAGAGAGTTAAGAAAACAAAAAATGTTTTTTTTCAGAGACCAGCAGTGACAGTGGACTCCTTTTTTAACTCCTGCTACCTTGGTGCTTTCCAAGTAACAACTGCAAACAATGCTCTTCCTGATTCTTCATGTGAAAAATAGATGCAAAATACTTCTGGAAGACATTACTGCAGTGCATTGATATGTCAGCAAAAAAAGAGTACAAAAATGGCTTTAGTGTAGAAGAGTAAGTGATTTTTCAGAGTTTCCTTTTTTAGAGACATTATTTCCAATTAACTTTCATTTCTGCACTAACATTACAGGCATAGAAAGTTTTGCATTCAGCATTTTCAGAAGAATTAAGCATTGGATTTTTAAGTCCATAAGCAGAGATTTTTTTTTAAAGTTGGATCTATGGCATGAGGGTTTGAAGTATGTACTGGTTAGCTTAAGAAGATTTTGTTTCAATCAATATTCAATTCTATCTATTCTTTATGGGAAAAGACAATAAAATGTTGTCCAAAACAAACCTAAAAGCCAGCAGGTAGGTTTCCAGCAGGAATTCTGGTCTGAGATTCCTTAAGGCAGCTGTGTTTGCCTATGAGAAGGCTGAGATGAAGCCAAACAGGCAATGCTGCTGACAAAGCTAGTGCTGCTGATATCATCATAAGATCCGGGACAAATTACATCATAACTTTAAAAGCAGAAAATACGAGGACAAGAGTTAACTGAGAAATTTTTCGTAATAGAAGCTTTTTTCCACTCATGTTTGAAGAGGCCCAAAACATGACTGCAGCTGCTCTCAAGAGTAAACAGGACCACAGTGAACAAAGCCAGGCAATGTCCTGGACATGACTAAAAGATTACGCTGGAGTTGAACCATGACTACCACATAGTTAGGGAAATAAAGAAAGTCATGAGCCCTGGATGATTTCATGCGCCAGCAAGACTGCTACTTACACACAAATTACCTGGTTTGAAGCTAGCCCAAGGCGTCTCCAACACAGGAAAGTCACTATTTGGGGATGTAATTTAGAGCACAGGGTAGCTGCCAAATATCTAGTTCCAATCAACCTGGTGCCTTGCATCCTTCATATACAATTAAATAAGTTTTGCAGCCCAAAGTAACACAAATACAAACAAATCATGTAAGTGACATGCCCCATATAAAAACTATTTTGCATGCAATTCTATAAAGGTAACACTAGTCAGATTTAAAAAAGTAAGTTAGATTTGGTTTTAAAAGTGGATCTTACCAACCTCAGAATGCTTTGTGGATCAAACACTTTTATATACATATCATTGCTGACATTGTACTAAAAGTTATATTGATGAAGACCTGTACCTCTGTCACTGTTTTTCATGGTAAGCGTTGTACCAGATAGTTGTTTCTTCAATGAAGATCTATTTTGCTTAAAATCTTAAAAATAAATTGTTCTGACACTCCAGTGTTTTAAAAAAATTAATTTAAGAAAGACAAGGTTAAGATTCATTTAGAAGACCAAGCACTTTTTCAGAGAGAGAAAAACACGCAGGACAAATGTGGTACTGCTTTAAGTTTACAAGACTATGTGTTCTGGTTTGGTAGTTCTGCTTTAATAATGTTTTGTAGCAGTACTAAGTCCATATTGCTACCCAAGTTATTTTTCCCTTTTACTTCAGCTTTCAGCTGGGTAGGGAAGTTAAAAAAAAGGACCAAACCAAAACATCCCTTCTTGAAATGAAGTACATTTATAAAAAATCCTCTGTTTTCAGCTTATCACAATTTTTCAAAGAAAGTGTAACTTAATATCCCACTTGTAAGAGTTAAAAAGGATAGCTGTGAATGTATAACCTAGTTTTAGTTTTGAAATTGGCAATAAATGCATTATGACAATTACATCTCACCAGAAGGAAAAAAAAAAAGCTAAATAAATAAATAATTTTAAAATCGTGCTGTGCCTGGTGGTCTGATAACCACAGCTGCCACACTCATGATGTGAAACATACCTGTCCACATGTCCTGATCCCTCAGCTCTTGTAATAGGAACAAATTCCATGCTTCTGTACAGCAGAGGGGAATTCTTACTGCATAGATAACAGCCCTATCATTTAATTTCATACTCTTTTCCTGAGTTTCCACTTTCACTTTGACAAAACTACTTGATATCCCTGGTTTTTGGCCTGGCCTTCCTTTTCTGAATTGCTGCCTCTGTTTTTTCCACCAGATGTACTGGACAGGCCAGCTGATCTTTAAAAAGCCAAAGAATAAGTCTTGCTGATATAGTGGGCAACCAGCCTGGATCCAGGGTAAAAGTTTTCGAAGTTTTACAATGTTAAGCTAGAGGCTGCTCCCCCCTGCCGCCACTTCAGTAGCACCCTGCTTCCTGTGTGGGAAAAGCTAAACAGCTTTTATTGGAAAGGATTTATTAATTTGGAGAATGGAACCCTAAGATTTTGTATGCTGATTTTTTATCTTGTTCCCTAAATTTAGGTTTTTTGCTACCATACCATCACAACTGTGGTAGCTGTTTCATCAGTAAGGTATTAGGGTGGCAGAAACTGAGACGACATGAGCACTTCAAAGAGCAGGTGCTGTGAAACCAAGAAGCATCAGTTTGTCAAGAAGCAGCAATGTGAACGAAGTAGCATCCTGATGTAAGGCGCCCTAACTAAAGCATGCAGGGCAGATTCAGTGAAGGATACATTTGCTGTAGCCTCAGCATCCCCAAATACAATAGAGAGCAAGCAGTGGATAGTTTCCTCCCCAGCCAGAAGATAACTTCTCATCCTTCAGTGCCCTACATGGGGACCACACCAGTGAAGCGCTGCTGTAGGCAGTGTCACATGGAGTGTTCTGTAGCCCGTGAACATTGTGGTAACTTCTATATCCCTCCAGAACTGCTGAACTTATGGCCAGGGGCTTCTCAAAAAAGCATCCTTCAATCAAGTGTATGTGAGAGTGATTTAAAGCTAACTGAAATTAATTTCCTAATGAGCAGGTACTTCTTTAAGAAACCAAACACACCACACCTACTATTTCATCTAATGAGATGAATTATTAATGGGATTAATGAGTAATCTCCCTACTGCTCGTATTCTTAACGACCAGACCTTTTTACTCCCACACTCAGCTGCTTACAACACTATGCTGAGCGTGCAGTTTTAGGGATCACTTCTACCATTTAATGTCCTACCTGCAAGGACTCAATTTTGTGCCAACACCTACTGCATTGAGATTCTTCACACTAGTAATAACACCTTATTTTCAAGACACACTTCTCATCTTGCAACTGACATTCAACTTTTTGCTGTTCAGCTAAAAATATGACTTGCTCTTTCCTAAGGGCTAAGAACAGCTCTTGTTTCACAGGCATCATGGAGACATCTTTCCACCTTTGTTGCTCTTTATACTCCTCATTTAACCAATCAAACATAATTGTGCTTTCTGTAACAATGCATTCAGTCTTCACACACATGCCCTTTCCTTGTGGGTAGGCTTTGTCTAACACATTCTCATTTCTCCTGTAGTACACTCCAGATCTGTTCCCTTCGCTCTTTCCTTGGATACACAGGAGCCTCAACACCTCCTGTCTTGCTAGCTCTGGGCATGCAGTTCAGCACCTCAAGAAGTCCCAGTTTCCCGTAACAGAAGTAAGATTTTAGCTAATACCACCAGTGTATTTTCCAGAGCTACAGTCCATGCCCCTCTTACAGCAACACCCAGATATCTTGGCACGCTCCAAGTTTGAGAAGTGTTTCTTTTCTTCTGCCTTTAATTGAAAATGAGTTATCTAAAATACAGTTTGTCCTTCTTAACCTTTGTTATCTTCATCCCTCATGAAATATGTCTCCTCATCTGGAAAACTCCTTCCGCTTGAATTCCACTGTGGTTCCACCTGACAGCATCCCTCTGTATTTTCCATCCAAACAACCTCTGTTCCACTGGCTCAAGAGATCTGGCCTTGAGATATGGCATTTGAGCTCTGATGGCCATGTACAACTGTTCATACCAGAATAACTGCAGTCTGAGCTGGTGATTATATTCCAACCCATAAATATTTGTTATTAACAGGCAGAGGACTGTAACAGAACTCTTCCACATAGTAAAATTAATGAAAAAAAGATTTTTATCTCTGCAGTACTCTACAGGTATACAAGTTTTAGGGCATGCTTTGAAACACACTTTAGTTTCAATTATTGTTAACTGCAAAACATGAAAGTCATAGCATGGACTATACATCTTCAAAATGTTTAGTAAAATAGCACTGATGACTACCTTAATTAGTCATAGCTGCAGTGCTATTTTTCTCCTGATTATTTCCTTCTCTCTGTACATTTTCAGATTCACAGCCATTTTTTTCAGTATTCCTCTGTATCAATTCTATAATTCATTAATAGTAACAAAACAGCATTGAGAGCAAAGATTTTCAACTTTTCTAGGAATTTTTCTGTAAAAGCATCCACCAATCTGTGCACAAAATAAGTGAAAAAAAAAAAATAAAAATAGGACTCAGTCTGAATAAAAGTACTTTTTAAAGCAAATTTAAAGAATCAGCATCTATGTTGCGGATGACTGCCTTCAGGTAATGTTTGAAACTCTGCTGAAAATCAAGTATGCCAGTTGTAAATAGGTGTTATCGACAAACTTCTACAGTGTTCTGCAGAAATTTCCAAGCTGAGAGTTTCTACTGCTGCTATAGAAAGAACCATAGAAATTTAGAAAAAACAACTCTGGAAAATAAAGTACTGCAAAAACACAACTCTGAAAAACGGTCTATATAAATTAGAAGCAAACTTTCCAACATAGCTAGTCCCCCATAGACTATTGAAGACATTCTAACAAGTATGGAGGGGAAGAACAATAAAACAAAAACAAAAACAAAAACCAACCAACCAAACAAAAAATAACAAAAACTCCCCCAAAAAACCTAAGAGAACATTAAGAAATCCACTTTTTATACTATGGCTTAGCTGTTCCCCAAAGAGGGAAAGGGCTGTGCTGCCATCTTCTGAAGGAAAGAAAGGGGGAGACCTGTATTCTGAGGTTTCAACGTCTGGTTAGGAATTTAGCAACCTAAAAACTTTATGTCCATGTATAGCCAGACATGAACTTTGTTGTCTTTTGCCTCTCAAGTTTCTTTTAAACATGGGTATGATTTTTAAGATGATTTAGATCTCAAGTGTCTTGGAAAGCCTGACTTACTACTAAGAAGTTTTACCCAAATTACATATTTTTAAGATGCCATAGTATTAGAATGCAGTAATTATTTATGTTTGGAGATGCAAAAAAAGTAAGAATAAAGAGTAATTTCTTTGTTTCTATATCCTCACGTTTATGCTCCAATGAAGTTGCAGAGAAGCTTGGTAACACACGGGGAATGCAGTGCAATATAACAAAGCATCTGCAGATAACTCCATCCCCATTTTCTGCTCTTTGGTTTTATAAGCAGTCACAAAAATACTTTACACTTCATTATTTCTATAGCACCTATGAGCAAAGTGTACTCTGTTTTTTCATGTCAGCCAACCAACCATTAAACGACCAGAAGTTAAATCTTTTAATATCTTACACTCAGTTCTGCAGGCTCCATACATAAAGCAAGTGTGTGGAAGAACAAACCCTGCAATTACTAGCCAAAAGGAACAAAGCATACTTCTGTCTGCCAGCCTCTAACTCTTACATCACTTGCAATACTTCACTAATTCTACTTTTTTTAATAAAAAGTTAAAAACATGGCTGAAGCTATCTAATGCTTGATAAGGAAAAAACATCTTCCTTCAGTAAGCATGACAAGATAATGAACTATCCCTACTTGTACACAAAAATAGTAAAAATGAAACAAATCACTGAGCAGTTTTAAGTTATGGATGCACCAGAGCAGCGAAAATAAACCATGAACATTTTGTGCTAAACCCAGGCTGATCTGGAAAGAAAAGTCAAGAAGATGGAAAGAAGTTTTCCACCTCTTGCCTACTACCAAAAAGATACTCTCTACACAGTATCCCGAGATCCTACTGCATATCCAAGTCAAAGGAACAAGAAAGAGTGTGAAAAAACAACAGTGTGTGTATGTGTGTGTGCATATACATATATATATATATAAAAAACCCACTACCAAATGTAAGAGGAAGAAAATCCCAATGGCCCTGCTGTTTTTGCTTTCTCATGTTTGAAACAGTTAAGGGAATTTTCTCCTACTTAGAATTAAAACTTTTTGTTGTTTTCCCACATCTCGAATTAGGACAACTATTTCTGTTTCCCACTGTAGACCCATCCAATATCTTTGACACATTGTTCCACTGAGTGACCCTATCCACCTCTCACCACCTTTTTTTCCAAAATGAGATGTATGGGGATTACCTACAGAAAATGGCAAACTACTGAGGTCTCCATGAACAAGCAAAAAGGCTGGGTTTGTAGGAATAGCATCTCCATTTTGTGCCCAAGAGGTGGACTGCCCTACTGTACTGTTGCTCATTTCTGAGGACATTGGAGACTTTCAAAACTATAAAAGAACTGTACGTCTCTCAGCTACCTCAGGCTGACACCAAATGGCTGGTATTAGAAAAAGGTCGAACAATACGCAAAGCAAAACCTCACTCTACTTCTAATTAAGGTCTGTGTGTGTAAATCCTCCGTATCATTTCATGCTCTGTAACTTAACAAGTAAATTTATTCTGGCAATGGTTTCTAGGTACAGATTTTTCTGAACTTCAGTACCAGTGACAGTGGGCGTTAAAATCCATATTTTCAGCTAGCAAGAAACCAGAAGCCCTGAAGACCTTTCACCTTACATCACCAAGCTAACGATACAGAACTGGCAACAGGAAATAAGCTTCAGAGATCAAATATTATCTTTAATTTAATGACAGAATTAGTTGTCCTGTGCAACAAACCAGGGCTTTATGATGACATTACTTCGAACAGCACAAAAGGATACATACAGAGAGCCGTGCTTTGTAACTTTGACCACTAATAAGAACATAATTTTTTCCCCGACTCTGGACTCCTTTTTTACTTTAGCTTATATAGTAAACATTTACTTTTTAAGTCTTTTTGGTACAAAACGATGTCCTAGCAATAAATCATTACAACATTACCTCCAAAAAGGAGGTAGTTTGAGGCTCTTGGGTGCAGACAAGAAAAGCGAAGGAAGTCAATGTGTTTAAGCTAACTTTCTCTCCTTTATTTATTTGTGCCTATTGGTTCTCAATATTTTCCTTCTTGTGCTTTAATATACCTTATTATACATAGCTGTTGGAATTAAAATTAAAAGAAAAGAACATTCTGCCTGAGAGATTGCAAGAGAAAGGGAGAACAAAAAGAAACAGTGAATCTGTCAAGCTCAGATAAAAAGAATACTCAAAGAATTATGGGTGGTAGTTTGGATATTGCACAGAAAATTTAACAGTTTTGTCTTGGGATGGTATTTCCTTGATAATAAGAAGCATCTGTCGTCATGTCAAATTGATATGTTAAGACAAATTACCACCTCTCACACTGCATTTTCCACTGTCTTTACTCCACTCTTTAGAACAATCTTTCATACAATTGAGCAGTTTATAGCTCAAGTATGTAGAAAACATGAACAAATCCATAAATCTTTATATAAGGCTCAAAAAACTCCCTTCAAAAATAGATCTACTTTGCTGTAGATAATGAGAGGCAACAGAAAGGGAAATAGAACATGGCAAAAATTTATATGCAGAAAGATTCACACTCTATATGAGGACTCTTAATATACCAGATGCAAAACGTTTAAATATTAACATCAACCCTGAGAGGTAAACATACAATACAGATCTTTGACATGTAAAGAAGAATATATCAGGGTTATGAAACAACTCTTGGTTAGACCACTGTGATCAGCATTAACACCTTTAATATTAACAGTGCTGGAACATCTTCCACCACATTCTTTGGAGGGAATGGATGCTGAAATACAAGACTGTAACTTTTGTACACATTTCTAGCTTAAATGGTTAGTGAACTGTAAATTGTATTTTTTCACTTCTTTTGGCTCTTAAATATGTGAATACTCATTATATACAAGTGCCTTACAGATATTGACATAATATTTATTGAAAGTCTATAAACTGTGAATTTATTAGATGTAATTTTTTTAGTTCATAGTTTAATTTATTATTTTAATTAAATATTCAATATTACTTAATATTTTAAATCACTATCTGTTGAGGGTGTTGGTTTTATTTTTAAATTTTCTTCATCAAGCCAAATATAAAAGAACACACAGACCCAGAAAATCAGAGACAGTGAAGAGACTTGGCTTCTACATGCAGTAAACTAAATACTCATACTGACAGACTTACTAGTGATAGATCTTAAACTAGGATAAATCAGGAAGCATTCTTATAGTTTAGATTTTATACACCACCTGTCTGCTTTGCAACCAGAGCTTCTGAGCCTGAATGCAGTGACCATTGTCATTTACAAGAAATCATTTTATCTAACTAGGCATACATTTTGATAATATAAATGAATTGGTTAAAAGAATTTTGTAAGCAATGAAAGAGGAGCACAAATCTTGAGGAGTGGCAAAATTCTGTCTCAGGATTAAATTCATAATTACACAGGTTTTCAGAGTTACTAAGAAGAAATGGAATAAAGAGAACTTCATCTTTCTGTGAGGAATGTTCTCTTGCCTTTATAAGGAAGGGTCTCAAAGCACACCAAACATGATACAAGCTTCCACTGAACCTAAAATTCTACGTCTCTGTTAGCATTTCTAAGGATTTAATACTAGAAGAAGCCTGCAAAGTAGGACCTGGCATCACCTCTGCTTTGTAGACAGAGAACCAGGGCATAAGTTTTCTTACTATTGAAGATTTCTTAAGAAATCACTGGCAAAATCAGACAGAACATGTTGTCTTCCACCATATCTAGGATCTTGAATAAGAGATCACCCCTTGTTCCAGAGGAAAGGGAGGCAAAAGAGTTCGATCACTGAATTTCAGATAAATCACTGAACTTCCTGTTTACTAAGTAGGCATATCACATGTAAGGCAGAAGCCATCCACCTTCATGAAACAGAAAGAAACTTCCTCAATGTATAATGGCTGAAAGAGGGTGCAACATACCATATAACCCTTCTCCTTGCAGCATTTTATGTGGCAGGTCTTTTTTCCATTATTTTTCTCCTATATTCACAGAGCAGTATCTGAACTGGTCTTTCAAAAGGATCTTAAAATGTTAACTAGAACTTGCCTTGGTTTCTGCTGGGATTAACTTTCTTCCTAGAGACAGGTACAGTGCTGTGTTTTGGATTTAGTACGAGAATGACTTGAAAACACTGGTGTTTTCAGGTGTTGCTAAGTAGTGTTTATACTAAGGCAAGGACTTTTCAGCTTCTCATGCTCTGACAGCAAGAAGGCTGGAGGGGCAAAAGGTGGTAGAAGACACAGCCAGGACACTGAGCCAAAGGGATATTCCAAACCATATTGTGTCATGCTCAGTACATAAACCGAGGGGAAAGCTGGCTGGGGCCACAGCGTGGGAACTATCTGGGCATCACTCAGCAGGGGGGTGAGAAACTGCATTGTGCATCACTTGTTCTGCATATTCCATCTCTTTTATCAATATTACTATTATTTTCTTCCTTTTCTGTCCCATTAAACTGTCTTTATCTCAGCCCTCGAGTTCTCTCCCTTCTGCTCTTCTGATTCTCTCCCCCATCCTGCTGCGGGGCGGAGTGAGCTGCGTGGTGTTTGGTTTCTGTCTGGGGTTACACCAGGACAGAGCTACACAACATACAGAGGGTTAACTAAGCTCAAGAACCACAGAAGAACCTGGCAAACCTTTGCAGTTTTATATAGCCTAGCAATATGAAACCCCTTTCTATTCTTGGCTAGATTTCCTTCACACACCCTCTTTAAAAAGTTTATAGAGAGAGAACACGAACTGTAGTACCTCTAAGGGGTATTCTCAAGGCTAATTTTAGGCAGTGGAAACCAGCCTCTCTCTAGACTTTCTCTTAAGCCCGTGGAAAGACTGTGACTCCATAGAAGATGGTCAGAAAAGGATATTTAAACTGGATTTGTAATTGTAACCATCAAAAAAAAAAAAAAAAAGAAGAAAAAACAGTTGAAACCAGTCACACACCTGCACCTGAGCCTGCCTGCTCACTACTCATTTTTAGCTTCATCCAGACAAATGCTCCTGTTCCTCCCAGTCTGCCCATGCTCCAAACAACAAATATTACAAACTCTCTGCCCCAACCTAAATCCAAACCAGTGTGCGAGAGCAACCCCACTGACACTACACCACAGTCAAGACTGAGAACTGAAGTTATCTTGAAGGGCAAAAAGGAAGTGTCCTCTCTCCACTAACCACACTGGTCAGGAAGATCAGCCTACCAACCCCAACATTCCTCTTTCAACTCTCTCCTACAAGTCTTGTCTTCTTTTTTCTCCTATATTTCATGATTTACATCCCTAGGCTTAAGATGCAAATTGTGAATTGAAATATTTTTATGTCTTCTTTGATGAATCTCCATACATAATTTACATAGCCTTACATAAATTCCCTTAGACCAACACAAATCTTCTCCCTTATTCATGTATCACCACCATGGTTTAACAGGGCATGGAAGATCTTGATCTTCTGCGATTAAATTCAGGGTCAAATGACTCCACAACCATGATCTACTAATGTTTGAGGAGAAAATAATACAGCAAAAGTTCATTAAAAAAAAAATTCTGTATGACCTGTAGGACTAACAGCACGTACCTGAGCAGGAAGAGGAGTGCCATTCACTAGAGAACTATTTGTTTGATCATCCAAAGTCACTCACTTTGGAATTCTATAATCCAGGGCTAAAAGCATTCATCAACAGTATCTTGGTGGCAACTGCCTGTCATGTCCAGTATCTCATGGGAAACAGGTTACAATGAGTTATTGCTCAAATCCAAAATACCTCAAACTTTTCAGACGAAAAGTGAGCTATGGAAGTGGTCTTATTTGCTTAAAGCATGAGAAGCATAACACTGAAGTAAGTTGACATTACCCTCATTTCCATAAACCACTGCAGCTACTGACTGACATTTTGCAAGTTAAGCAAGAGAGGAGTCAAATTCATACTGGCATTTCTACTGCCAGGCAAAAAAGTGTGAAGCGTGCATAAACCTGCAGTCCCATCTACTGCTTGTCACTGTATCCCTGAGAAGCAAGTGCAGATGTCACTTTCTCGTCCTATCTGTCTGCACTGCACATAGAGAAGGCATGATGCTCTGTATCTTCTCAAATGGTGTTTTATATTCAACAGTGAGCCTTTACGGTTTCAGAATAATGCTCACTAGGACAGGCTGTTTGATGGAAAACATCAGGCTAGAACTCATCCTCAAAGCAGTTGCCATGTGTTTAGGCAGCAGCTACACTTGTGTTTTCAAATGAACAAAATATCTGAACTTCTTTGGCAGAGATTCAGCAACCTGATATTATTGCACCTCCTAACTGGATGGTGACCAAAAACAGATCTCTTGATGAGTTCTTCCTCCTAGAAAGTTCACTCTTGAAGAAGGATGCATTTAGTTGCAAACACAAGGTTTGTCCAAACGAAAAATGCATAAAAGAAAGGAATAACAGAGTGAGATGGCTTATATTGCTTTTGGAAAGCTTTAAAATGTTTGATTAGATCTGCTTTGGAGATTATTCAATCTGTGACAGAATGTTGTCTTTTTCTAACTTTCAGGAATTGAATTAAAATGGAACGTGACCTCTATCTAACAGTTCCAACAAAAGATAATACAGTTTCTATCAGAAAATATAACTTAGTAGAATTAAAATAAAACCCTCACAGGTTTAATAAAAGATGGACAAAACTGATTTCAACATCAAACTCTCCAACTCATGCTTCAAGAAACTGCAGAGGCAGACTTTGCTCACAAAATTCTGAGGACACTTCATCTCAAATCAAGGCTTAATCGATTGATGTTGCAGAGTCTCTTTATGAGAAATCATTCTTTAAAGGACAGACTGCAAAATATTTGCTAACAGTCGATGAAGTACTGTAGCTAATTAAAGAAAGTACATTTGTCAAATAAATTAAGTGATACATTATCATTTGCCTTCTCAGTAATCTATAATGCATCTCCAATATATCAGCATGACTTTAAGGAGCTTTTGTTATAGCTAGTAAAAACCTCAGTTACTCTTCTGAAGAAAAGTCTGACATTCTATTTTTTTTCCATTCTTAACATGACACTGTACTTAAGCTATATATCATATACTTCTTTGAATCAAAAAGTTCCTTAAAAAGCAAACTCAGATATTAAATAAAGTAATTTTTCTTTTTATTAATTTTTTATTTGAAATAAACAAGAAAGAGCCTCTGGTTTTTGTTTGTATTTAGTTTCTACTTTGATAAAATTATACTTTCCACTAAAGATCATTCTGAAGGTTTTCAAATTAACTCAACTTTAAGCTATTTAATCATTATTCTTCTGGGATGTAAAAACCCCCCATATCCTTACAAAATTATTTAAAACATCTTTACTATTTCATTTTTCATTTATTTTCAGCTGTAAACTCTTGCCAGGAAAATAAGTGAACTTTTTTATGAAAGCAAATGTAGGTAATTGCATCTATTTAGTGTTTACATAACTTCTCCTAGAGTCTTTCTTTGGACCACCTAGCTCGTGAGGCTTTTAAAAAGTCATTAGAGCTAAATTGCTTAAAATCAGTAAAGTTATTTTTCCATTCATGCATCCCTCTCAGCTGAGAAAAATCATTCAACTGTGAGCACTTGACAGCACAGCCACCTTCCCCATTAATTGTCGACTAAGACAAGAAAATTGAATTTTTGTCTGCTGAAGTTTAGGCAGCAGTTTCACAGGTAGCACACCCTCAGCTGCTGTCAGATGCTCAGCTTCTCCAAGCTGCAGAAGTGAACTGGCATACCTATACCCGCCAATGACAGACAGCTCTTCTGAGAGGGAATGGCAGCAGGTTAGTTCCTCTAAGCAGTCCACAGGGCGATGGCAATAGCTTCACAAACACTGCTTAATCGTTATTCTGCTCCCAAAGGTGTTGCGGCTGATTGATACACTAAAATTTCATTCTAGATGGCGATAAAAACCCCAAGCTATCACACAATTCTGTTTGCTATCCTTACCCAGCAAACGTTTTTCCCAACTCAGACTGTCAGCTCCATTTCTAATCACTGTACAAGTAACATTAAGCAAATGTGGCATTTGAAACACTTGATGCTTTATACAAAAAACGCAGAAATCCTCACTCATTTCTCTTCCTCTCAATCTTAGGTACTAAGAGATGCATGTTTTCTCAAATGCATGGAGAAAATATACATCTATTAAAAAACTAATCATTTCAGTCATGTCACTGACCTGACTGGCAGAGAAGTGAGTTCTGCTGGTTACTCATTTAAATAAAATGCTAAACTTTGTCTTATGGAGAAAGTCCTTTATACCTAAACCTCTCTCCCCTCAAACACCTAACAGATCTCTGATGTGCTCTTACCAAAATCTCTCTTCTTGAAAGACAGTATATTTCCACATGTGGGAAGTCAATCCCAAAACAGTCATGAGAACAGTTAAATAGATATCTCCTTCCCTCTTACAAAAAAAATTTTTGAAAAACAACATTCTCCAATTTACTATCAACACTTTGATAGGTACAAACGTGGTACAATCAATCATTCCTGATTAGTTTTTGATAAAGAGAAGCACAGAAAAGTACCAAAAATGTAAAAAAGTAGCCAGGATGTTCTGCTGAGCCATTCATCCATTAGTCACTTTTTAGTTCTATGATCAGTAAATAACATTCTTACAGGGACAGAGAGTCCTGGTTTTTTAGTGATCCAGTGATAACACACTCTAGAGAATATTTCCATAGAATTAAAGAGCAGCATGGGAAAAAAGCTACCAGTAGTATCCAGTACTCAAGCTGGATTTCTCCTCAGAGGAATCTCAGAGGAAAGGCATCACTTAAGACAGCACTGTACGAACTGATGGAAGAAGGAATAATTCAGGGCTACTGAACACACCTCCAATCTAGAAGGCCTCTAAATTATAAAACACAAAGGGCAAAGAAAATTCTCTGAATTACTATTATAAACTTCTCTTGTTTATAGTCTACTCCAAGCACTGTTTGCAAAGACAATATATGAAGCTTGAGAGACCTTTAGACCTGACCTGATTTACTGCTTCTTCTTCTCTGCCACAGAAAATTGGCTTCATAAGCCTCTGCTTGAGCCATCTGAAGGTAAAAGTGACCTGATATGTCCTACGTGACAAAGGGTGATCACCTCGCTACCATACTTGCTTGGCTCAAGTAGCACTCCCCTTGGAAACCTACAACTTTCAGGTCTCTCTACCAGTTTGAATGCCTCCCCTCACTGGTATTCATGGCAGTCTAAGACTAAGTCATTAGATCCTACAAACATTCCTCATTCAAAAAAGCATTTATGATCCACTTGATTACACTGTCCTCCTATTCAGAAAAGAAAACTAAAAGAGTGTGATTTGGGCTTTTTTCTTGGACTCAACTTGTCGCACATCACACCACCAAAATTTTAGCTCCTCTTCAGGCTCTGACTTCCCTTCTTTCCACTATTCCTCTTTCCCCAGCTCACAGCATTACACCATTACATGGCCTCCACATACAAATATTTACTGTTACTTTAGATGTTTAGACATAAGATTAGGCCTCGCTCCCCCACAACAAATATTTTATTAGCAACTGGAAAACACTCCTGGATAGGTACAGTTTCAAGTGAACGTTTTCGATAATACAGCATTTGGCATTGCATGAAATGCAAACATATTTATTTGCTCGGTCTTATGGCTATTTATTGAAAAACAAAATGTGACTGTCTGTAGCAATATAGCTACCTGAAACATTACCTCTGTGCCACAAACACTTGTTGTGCAAGTGCACTACCACATCAGAGGAAAACATCAGAAGCCAAAGAAGAAGAATATTTAGGAGAAAAAGCAGGAACAGACACTTAGGTAATTTCAATTGGTCAAACTTCAGTGTTCCACGCACACAAAACAACTTTGTTAATTCTACTGATCAGATGTGTGATCAGTAAAAGCATCATCATTCTCTGGAAGCACGGATCTTTTCGGCAAAGGGTGATCTTAACATGAGGAAGATATTTTTAAATTGCACCGTACAAGGAGATGCTATTCCTACAAATCCACCCATTTAAAACCTCTACAAACTGCAGTCGCATTAGCTGCTCCCAGATATTTGGAGGGCAAGAAAAGAAACATCAGTGGGAACCAGAGTTCTGGAAAAACCTGAAATGTCAGAAGTTTTTCAAGGCAAAACCACAGTTTTAGCCAGGATACTCATAATTAAAGGCTGATTGTGTGATGACAGACTTCTTTAGATGGTGTCACCAGAATATGATTTTATGATAGAGAATTTAACTAATGATTGACATGTGAGAAACAACATAGTTAAAGGACAAAAACATTTTAGTGATAGGAACTGCCAACAATGGTCTGACGAAAGCAGAACATAACCATGAAAAACATTAACATATACAAAAAAAAATGTAATAATGTAAAGTAAGTTTAGCTCATTTCTTGTAACAGAAGTCGTAACAGAAGGTAGAATTAAACATCTATGGTCTACCCTCCTTTCTTATCATCAAGGATCCAGAAACCATTTGCTTTTCTCTGCCATTTTTTTTCAATTGCTCATGTTTTTCTATGGCTTACCTCCGGGGATATACAGTAACAAAGTACATTTGTTAGTGAATGTGTCAGCTTCAAGAAACACATCGAACAGAATGAACAAATAGTTTTGATCCTTTCTTTGGTCTTTGGCCCTTACAGAGGGATGAAACCAAAAATGTCCTGTGCTACCAGCTCTAGAGTTAGACATTCTGGCAGCCCTCTGACCCAAGTGAAATACCTGGGCCTCAGCCACAAATGAAAGCTGAAAGGATAGCAAAATTTTGCAAATTAACACCTGATCCAAGTAATTAATTTAATTGTCTTAAGTGGATACTAGTACACATGGATTAGCTCATTTAAAATACCAAGATTAACCCCTAACTTTCCAGAAAGTCAGTTATTAATTTGTGTGTGCATTGGTCCTCACAGACTAGAATGTGCTTGAACTGCTTCCCAACTGTCATTCAACTGCATTTTATTTACAGAATATTAATACCAGCTGTCCAGTATGCACATTTTAGTAGCTGGAGAGTCAAGGCTGAGTCCTCTCACCAAGAATACCTTGAACCCACCTGTCAGTCACAGCATCTGGCAGCTTTATCTGCATTATATTTATATGTACATCAGTCCTAAACCTGATGCCAATAGAGTTTTGTTATATTGCATGATCAATCATAACTTAAGTGGTAGCACACCTCAGCTGGTTGCAGATTAATTCTACCAGAAAGGAATTTCTGCTCAAAGGTTAAATAAATCATGAAGTATTTATACCTCACTGCAACTACCTCAGCCTACGTAAGCCCAGTCTCATCCTCCTGTTCGTCTTCAAAATAGGCACACTGAAGTGGAAAGATTATAACAGAAAAGAAGTAGGGTGAAATTAATTTTGCCATCTGTAAGAGGATAAAGCAAACTAAAAAAAAAATATCCCCAAAGTCCGTATTATTTGTTATATTTCACACATACTTTGTGCTGGCCCCCATCCCATGAAATTAATTTGAAATCCAGGAGCAAAGCTAGGGGAGTTTTGAGACGTTTTTCATTGCCTTCTACCTGCCATCAGGCTGCAATAGCAAATCTTTTACAGAAAATTGCACAGAGGGAGAAGAAAAATCATCAAATAATTATTGGGAAAAAAAATTAGTGTATTTTTTTTACAGTTTGTTGCTTCATTGGATATCATTTAATTGGGGACCAGTCAGCCAACTCTCACTCTAACAATTCTGATCCTACAAGTGATTTCTTTAGTGATTAGGAGTCTATTCATATCAAATGGACTTTATTATTGCATTAATAATTCAGCAGCTCCCACAGCAAAAGAGTAAAAAATATAAAAACACATCCAAGTAAATTCCCATCCCTCTGCTAGCCTGCCTGACCTGCCTCTTTCCCTCCCATCACACAACATGACAGACTGGTTCTCCCCCAGTGTCAGAATTTTACATATTTGATGACCTCTTTGAGAAGTGCTGGTAGGCAGAAAAGGTTAGACAACTTGAGAATCTTATATTCCCATGGAAATTTCAGTTTCTAAGGAAAACAAATATCTGTCACCTTTATTAACAACTGTTCTGTAGAGCTACTTAGCTTGAGTGTTTCCAAATAGTTTATAAATCAAGCTGAAGTTCATGAAAAGTCTTGATTTTTTGGCCCAGCATCAAGAACAGAACTGCTTTCTGGAAAGTGCTCCATAATTCTTGACTGCAAGTACAGAATCATCTTAAAGCAATGACATTTAATGAATTATATGCATAATGTTTAAAGTAACAGGCTGCTAATTTTACACACAATTCAAATGCCATGACCTGTGTCAACAGACTGTAGCCCATTAGTTCTCAGTAAAGGACAAGGCATACTGTGCATTAACGACTCTTTAATGAGAGCAAGAAAGAGCCAGAAACAAAGAAAAACAAAAATAAAATTAATGCATCTATGTATTTTCCTAATTTGTATTGCCAGAATTCACTCGAAAAGCGTAGTGTAACATTTCAATATACTGTAGTAGGACCTTTTTTAAATGAAATAACATTATTGCAACAGATTCCACTGCATTACTTGGCCACTAAGTGATCTTCCAGGAATAAAAAAATGGTTTTGCATAGATGAGTGGAGCAGAAAGTGAAATTCTATTTAGCCAGTTCTATTAAGCTTTTGCTAACTAAAGCTTCTTCTTCTCAGCCATTGTTGTAAGGCCAAAGTCAAGAAGAACACATTTGAAAAGTAACAGGGCTCAAGGATATTTGGTGGAAGAAACAAAAGCTTCTATAACTAGCAACCATCCAGTAACTAAAGAGATACCATTTTTCATAATCCACTGTTGTCTCCAAAGCCCTCTGCAAAGCACAAAGCTGGTGGTCTTTCCCCTGCCAATGCCCATCAGTAGCAGCTTTTTGGCACTCCACTGTTTGTGTCCCTCATGAGCACAGATCTGATGTTGTGTCTCCTCCAGGTGAGTATCTCATCCTCCCACGAGGGGCACAGCACACACACTGCTGTATTTTCATTCCCACCGAAATGCTGCCAGGAGCTGCCACAGCAGACAGCTTCTCCAGCAAACAGGAATGGTGGGAATCCCACTGTGCCTCCCAGCCAGCCAGAGAAAACACTGCACTTAACAGTAAATGGGTGTCTTCACTGGAGATCCATGGCCCCCATCCTAACCCAAGAAAGCAAGACTCTTGTTCACACTGAGGTTTGTACATGGGCATGTCTGGGGACCATCAACTGCTGCATGGGAGCAGGAATGTACTTCTTAAACAAAATATTATCTCCCACATTTACCACTCTCTGAAAACATGGTGTGGTTATGCAAAGTCAAGGCAACCTCTCATGACATACACCTCTGAACAACAGAAACATTATGGAGGTATGGCGACAATTCAGGAACAAGTGTTTCCTTCTCTTCCCAGGAAGAAGAAGCTCTTTAAAAAAATTTAAGCAAGAATATAAAGTATAATCAAAACTGTCTTTGCAAACAATGTTTGCTATACTTATTAATTCTTTTTAGACATATTTTCTTTTCTTAACAGAGCTATTTTGTGGATGAATGGAAAAGCATCAGGCACTGACATTTTCCTGTTTAATGCAACAGAATATTTCCAGCTGCAGCTAATAGAACTCACACACCACATCTCCCTAGCTGACCATAATCAAAACCAAACACCTCCAAACCCTCATTTCTCTTGCGTATAATTTACTGAGAGGCAATATGCCCATACCCAGGGCCCAACTACACCACTCTAAACAACCCCACGTTCACTCGAGCTGTTCCTAAATGCATGCTTGTATCAGGCCCAGATTATACTATTATACTACATCTGTCGCAGAAAGAACGGCAAACCTTTAACAGCTTCTTCCTCCACCTATGCGCTTACACATGTCCATAGAGCTGGGCAAGTTCTTCTGTTGTTGGACTATAATTAGCACTGAAATGACCTCCTCCATTCCAATCACATTAAATATAAAATCAGTTAACACCTTGTCTTTCACCTGGCACTTACCCACAGTGAAATTTAATCTTGGTTCCGATTATTCTTAACCTTAGGCTTCTGATCTTCAGTTACTTTCCTGGATGTTACCCAGTGTCTATGACATGCAGAAGACATCTCCTGAGGTGCATGTTGAAATCTGTGGCTAGTAGGCCATCATCTGTTATGTTCTAGGGCAATGAAATTCTTTGCTGGGAGACAAGTTTTGCCTCGCTATACCTGTTACTTAAGAAAGTCAAATTTCCAAAGCCAATGACGTTCTTAACAGCTCCTCCCCTCCTTTCCCCTTCATTGTCTCCTTGGCTTATAGGAGTTTTTGTCCATGGGAACTGAAATCCTTGCAACCATTGACTCAATACTGTATCCCACCCCTGACATTCCAGAAGCTTCTGTGCTGCAGCATTCCTGAACAACAGAAAAAACCCCCAGCCAACCAACTAACCAACCAACAAATCCAACCAAACAAAAAAAGAATTATTGTTCATTTGGAAAAGTCTAACATTGACCAAACCTTATTTTGTTTTGTTGTTTTTTTTTTTTTAATTAGCATATTACAGAACTGTAAACAGGAAAGTTATCATCACTATTCTCCACAGGAAAAAAAAAAAGAAAGATGTCTATCATTCCTCAAATATTTTGATAACTCGTGTCATTGTCCCTTGTAGATGGTGCCAAGAGACAAAATCTGTGCCTACTTAGCCTTTTCCTGGCAGGATTGTGTGCTAGAAAGCTGAGTGGTCAATATAAACAAAATTGTTTGAAACAACAAAGCTGTGAGGGACAAACTGTAATTCTATCACACAGCTTTCACACAAGTTTAATAGAGGTCAGTGACAGTCTTAGATGTTGTTACCATGGGGAGGCTCTCAAGTGATAAGGAAACAATCATTTTTGATGGATGTGAGTGGGACTGGAAGGAGTGAGAGTTCCTAAATAATCACTGTAGGCAATAATATCTTCTAGGTTGCACTTGCTGCCAAATACGGTTTTCCAAGCAGCACAGGATGCTGCTGCACATCTTCACTAAATCAAGATCAAACCAACCAAAATCCAAAGCAAATGGATGTGTGTGGTATGCTATTCCCCATCACTTTACATCAAGTGAGGCTCATACATGCCTGGGAACGGTTTCATCTATATATAGGGCAATGCTTAAAATACAGCATATTTTTCAGTTTTCTTGAGTAATGAATATTTACTGTTTTACAAAAAGCAGAATCTTTAAGCTGATTTGGTTATTGACCCTGAGTTTTGATACAAATGAGCAAATTTGGGAGTTCTGGAAGGGGCGTGCTTGTTTGTTTCTTTTAGATTTTGTTGTTGTTTAAACATAGCATTTGAGAGAACCCAGCTAGCTCTCTCTTCTTTGTGGCTGAAGACAGTAACATTCACTCCCACATATATAGCCACAAGGCTCAAGGTTGGAGGAGCTGGGAAGAAAAACACTATGTGCTGATGTGTCATGAATCTTGCCAGTTTCAAGCTGACAGATAGGAAATGTCTTGCACAGGAATACTGTAGAATGTAGAAACATTCTTTTTCTTTGAATATGCTATTAATATAAATTTAAAAAAATACAAAAAGTGAGACAGTTGTCTGCAGAAGTAGAGACCCAGACTTGAAAGCCCAGCCAATATTCATGCTGCTGTGAAATAATGATTACCTTTGAAAATAAAAAAGAACCAAAAATAAAACCAGGTTTCTTCACATAAAAAAAAAAAAAAGTTAAAGGCACTTCTCTTCTTCCTTGAACCTTTTGCTCCTTGATACAACTCATGTTTTTTTCTAGCTAAATCATACACATCATCTGTCAGACATTAACCCCTTGTACACTGAAATAGCTCCCATCACTTGAAACCTGTCAGCCTCCTGATCTTTAAATGCTTGTTTCACACACGTTGCAAGATCATCCAGAAATATCCCAAATTAATAGCAATAACCTGTTTAAAGTGAGACCAAATGAGTAAAATTGAAGAAAAAGACAGAAACGAAGGCTCTAGAGCATGAATACCAAAAAAATTCTTTCATATAAACTCATCCCCATGTATCCCAATAGCTGACTGTGGTAAGAAGATAGGTTTCCATCTAAAATATTTCTCCTACCAGCAGTCTCTATTCCCACAAAAAGAAGGAAAACAAAAGGGATACTTTAAATAAATATATATGCATACCTATATGTATATATGCACACTTAAAACAAACACCAGAATTTCCAATTTAATTCCAGTAAGAAACCAAAGGTTTCCCTTGGAATTTTGCAGAGACCACATCACATGTTTTAACAGGACTGTTTGCAATCAAGCGACATATCAAAGCAGTTCAACATCAGACACAGAGGTAAGCAGCCTTAAATATACTTCAACCACTTGCTCTTCTGAAAATGTGCAGTGCATGTAAGGAAAATGGAACAAGCCAGGAACAGAAAAACATTAACCTTTTCATCATGGTTTCTAGAGAGTAAGTCGTATAAGGAGCAGCTGAGGGAGCTGGGGTTGTTTAGCCTGGAGAAAAGGAGGCTCAGGGGGGACCTTATCATCCTCTACAACTCCCTGAAAGGAGGCTGTAGCCAGTTGGGGATCGATCTCTTCTGCCAGGCAATCAGTGACAGAATTAGAGGATATGGCTGTACCAGGGCAGGTTCAGGTTGGACATCAGGAAGAATTTCTTCATGGAAAGGGTATTTTAGAATTGGGACTGACTGCCCAGGGAGGTGGTGAAGTCATCATCTTGGAGGTGTTCAAGAAAGACTGGACATAGCACTTAATGCTATGATTTAGTTGACAAGGTGGTTATTTAGTCAAAGGTTGAACTTGATGATCTTATAGGTCTTTTCCAACCT
The DNA here is from genome assembly GCA_013397725.1 of Rhagologus leucostigma. NCBI lineage: Eukaryota > Metazoa > Chordata > Aves > Passeriformes > Rhagologus > Rhagologus leucostigma. Next base: position 776,833 of record VZTD01004941.1, on the reverse strand, counting down.
CAATGATTCTGTGATCTCAGTTTTTTTCTACTGTTACATCTAAATTATGACTTGCCAGGTGAAAAATACCTCTCCATCTTTCTTGGTTTGTAAGACTATGTGTTTGTCTTAAATGGTACTGCATCACACAATCCATGCCCAGAAGAGAAAAGACTGCAGGGCTGTGCTGCCTGAATGACAAGCTTTTAAGGGAGGGACTTTCTGGAATTGAAGACGTGCCATGTACCGAACGTTATTAAAAGCAACAACAACGGTGGACAATAACTGAAAATTAACCACTTCACTCAATGACAGAACATCTGTCAGAAAATTAAACAAAAGGTGGAAACCAAAACAAAACTCGTATATCATGTTAAAAAAAAATCATAGGTACTTAACAGAAAGAACGACTGCTAAGGACTCTGTAAAATCACGTTTCCGAACATCAGCCAGATATTCTGCCCTGAAGGTCTGACTAACTGGAAAACAGCATGAAGAGTACCTATTACATGTTTTGTATCCAATTCAAAATAGCATTTTGAAAACCGTGTTACTGTTACTCAGCCTTTCCAGGAAGGAAGATACCCCAATTTATAAGTGTTTCAATATCAAGCCAAAAAACCCTCCAGGAGTAACTACAATTCAAATTTTGAAGTGAATTCAGTTACATGCCCATAGATATAAGAAAGTCACAGCATCCTCTTCTGAAAGTTCTGTTCGAAAATAGGCAAAAAAGAGTATATTCAGGTGTCCTTTGTATAATTAAGGTATGTGCTACACCTTTCTAGAAGTAGATCTCTGTAGTCTGGGTATGAACAAGGTTGTGTGGGTTGTCAAAAGCTTATACACAATAATACATGAAATATGATCAGCTTCCTCTCAAACAAGAAATTGAACATGTAGCTGAGAGGAGCCCCAAAACCTCATCCCATTTAATTTGTTTTATACCACCAGAATGTGGAAGCTGCAATTTCTTCTAAACCAGAAGAATTTCTAAAATTAAATGTGATTTAGCTGTAGGAATGCTAAAAGTAAAATGAATGAAATGCAAGATTGAAGGCTGCTAAACAGCCAGACCTGGGAAGAATATCCTCAGAAACAGATAAATACAGCCTTAAGTGTTATGTTACTCAATATGAAATTTTAACATGTTTTCCTTAAAGCTTCTGGGTTTTGCAGCTGCTGAAGACAGGGCGAGACTCTACAATCAGTAGCTCAGAAAACCTTGTCTTATATTTAACTTTTACTTGTGTTTTTAAACCATCGTGGTTTGAGAAAATATTGATTTCACCTATTTCTTAATACTTTTTTCCTGCAAAGACAATTGTTCTCTCCCTACAGCTTCCATCTACTGAANGGGGGGGTAAGGAAACCCATTCTATGTTATATGGAGAAATTCACCTAATAAAATTTTGCAGCATTTCTGGGATTTCAGTACCACTGTAATTGTTCACCAAGCAGCATTTACTGATCCTATTGAATCCTCTTTCTTTTGTGCTTCAATCCAATAATGGGGCAGATTTTTAAAAAAACAAAGAAAGAGAAACATTTTACACAAAAAACACAGCATATTCCAACCAGAAGTGTAAAAATTGAATACACCCAGACTCATTAGAACAGCCTCATTAGTAGTTGGGCATTGTAAACAGGGAAGATTTGTTTGCCATACCAGTGATGTTCTCCAACAGACTTACTAAGACTCCCATAAACTACCCAGGACTTTGATGACAGAAATATTTCAGTGTTACTAGAAGAATTAAATTATTCAGAATTGATAACCATTATTGAGCAGTGTTCTTTTTTCCTTTATTTACAAACCTGTTTTCTACAAATATGTTAGTTTAAGGTATTTTCTGAAGATTGTCTAGAAAAACTATGACTTCCATGAACCAGTTGCCTTTGCAATTCATTACATACGGACTGTTCTTTAAGCCATATCAATGTTTCTTCACTTTAGACAAAGATTAAATAAAAATCAAGCCACAAAACCAAAAAAGAGTAAATACCATTGTATGTATGCACACATTCAATTGCTACTTAGAGTGTCAAGATAAGGAAGGAAGGCTCTCCATGGACCCAAAATATCTCACCAGATTACTAAAGGACCCAAAAGACCCCCTTGGATTACCAAATCTGGCACGGTGGGGAAAAAAGCACACCTGTTTATGCCAAGGAATATGTAGTGTGGGTACAGCCTGGATGGCTACAGCAATAGCAGACTAAATTGTGAAAGCTTGTGCTAAGAATTGCATGAAAGCTTATGGAATTTCAAACTTTTTAAAAATGTGGCTTTTATCTGAATTTTAATTTTGTTTCTTTACAAAAGGAAGACCTGTGGCCTGAGGAATGAGTATAAGGTCTGTGTCATGAAGCTCCTCAGGAGGTAGATGCACAAAATTGCTGGAAAGCACATGGACTGCAGAAGGATGCCTGGGCAACCAGTGATGCTACAAAACTGATACCTCGCAAAGAGAGGAGGAGGAAGCACAGAGAAAAATCTCAGTATCCTTAAGGTGAGGTACAAAACTGCTGGGAAAGAGAAGATGCAGACGTTTTCACCCTTGGGAACCACAAATCTATGGGAGGGCAGTGCAGCCCTTAATTAGTGGTAAGAATGCACTATTCTAAAGTAGTCCTTCAAAATCATGGATTTACTCGGCACACTTCACAAAAGAAGAGAGAAGCGAAAAAAACAACACACAGCAAAACCCCAAACGATAAACCCAGCATACTGTTCTAATCTCAAAGATATTCTCAGATTATTTTGTAGTAATCAGTCACGCTAAATCACATCAGTCCCCCTAAAAAGAAAGAGTTTTGAAGTACAAAATTAGAGTCCCTATCTTAAAACCCCAATTCACATCTCTAATACTGCAGGATTAAATCGCAAGCGTCCTTTGTACCCCACAACTCCTTAATTCAGGTGATTCATGGTATAGAACTCAACATCAGCCCTGGAAGACCCAGCAGTTTGCTTCCCCTGAAGAAGATTAACAGTGCTGGAAATTTCTAAGCATGTAATAAATAGTAATTGCTTCTTAATCAGTGCCACAATATTTGATGCTTTCACCGCATAATGCAAGACCGTATGGAGAACTGTCAAGTAAAGCTGTAGGATCCAGCCGAATTCACGTCAAGATTCATTCATGTATGTGAATTTATGTACAAGTGGATATATTTATATATGGAGAACATGAAGTGCTCCATACATATTGCATTATCAGTGTTGTCAATTACATTTTCATCTAGAAGAAGTCTGTAGGTACTGATGCTCACATTGGACTATTGACAAGTTTGTTCCCAATTACTCCACCGAGGTGAACTGAAGATACCCAACAGAAGTAAAGCTGTATCATCCTGTCTTAATACACTCCATGCACGGAGCCAAACCAAGAAACTCCCCTGTCCTCTCAGTCTGCTAATGCCTCTGAAAAGCCATCAGAGAGGACCACCATGTAGCTAGCAGCTGTTTCCTAGACATCTCTAAATGAAAGATTTTCCCTTTTTTAAGGTAGAGGGATGATAAACATGGCTAGAAATAATCTGAAGAGTCCAAGCACAGTGGGAGGGAGCAGAAGACATGGCTATGCTGAGAGGTGCATCCAGCTGCTGAGCCTGCAGGAGCATCTGGAGTAGATGGACAGGATGAAAAATTAGAGGTATTCCTGGGCTGGATACATTTGAGTAATGAGGGAAGTTTGTAAAAGTAAATCAGAGAAAAACATGCTTGGATAAGATCAATCTAGAGCAAAATAAGACAAACAGGGGAATCAAATCACAGTTGAGATCTCAGAGATGTGAACAGCAAGTAGAAATAAGAGACCCAAAAAGAGAGAAAGCAAACTATGAATAAAAACTGGCATTGGATCTAGTGTGAAAAATTATGAATAGCTAGAAAAAATGGCAATAAGAATGGTGAGTGTAAAAGAAAATAGTCCAACTTTAATGCAGTAGGACAAACATTAATAAGGAAATTGAAAACTACCATATAATTTTCCAGTTCCCCCAAAAAATCTGCATCTGACTGGGAGTAATTCACACCACAGTTAGGAGAGCCTGAGAAATAAGCATGGACATTACAAACAACGACTGAGTAAAATTCACTATCTTTTCCAGGGATTGTGATTTAAAGAGGCTCCAGATATTCAGAGGAATGGGGTGGTAAAGGAGAAGCATTTCACAGGTGCAAAACAGACACTTTCCTAAACTCAAACACATCCAACTTTCCATCCCTTCAGCAATCAAATGCAAACATGAATGCTGTAGGTCTGGTGCAGGGCACCATGGAAGATAAAAATAGTTCTGCCTACAACAAACACTTGTCTCTACAGGCTCGTAGCACGGCAGTTGAGAAGCACGAGGTGCACTTTCCGTTTCCGAATAGAACATCACATCACATGCTCAGCCACTTGCAGATTAAAACTAGCTGTCTTACAGCTGTGCAGCTAGTGAGAGGATTAAAGGAACACATAAAATCCTTGCAAAGATACTTGTCAGTTTTGGATTCTCCAGATACAGCTCATCCCCAAAAAAGCCACAGTGCACAACACACGGCAATATGAAAAACACAGCAGAAGAGGGAAAAAAAATTGCAATATACCCATAACTAAAGTAATGTATATTGTGAATATGCAAATATGTTTTATTTCATATCGACTCTTAAGCAGCATACAGGAGGAGAGCATTAGAGAATTGAGCTGCAGAAGGTTTAGTGGAGATACAGGTGTTTGAAATAAAAACGAATGGCTCTCTAAATGTTAAACTGGAAGAAGAAGCAAGAGCAGACACCAAAGAATGAGTTTTTGCCACATTCTTGCCAACGTGCATGACCATGTACATTCTCTACTGCTACTGTAGAGAATTCCAAAGTTCTTTTTTATGGATCTTGCTGAAGTGCTGTCACAACAGCAGTCCAGTGAGATAAAAGGGCACTCAAAACTGCAGTCACACTTCAAGCTCACTAACCATTCTGTTATTCTCTGACAGCTTCCATTTTTTTAGAGAAATGTTTCCACATGGTAATGGCTTATGTGTGCAAGGAGAAGCCTCTCTCCTGAAGAAGATTATAGCAATATATCAAAGAAAACCCCAAAGAAAGCATCCGGTTGGCCAAAAGAAGAGAGCATGTCCTAATTCAACCTTTATTTTATTTTTCCTATTTCTTTTTAATGGTAGAGAGATACATGAAAAAGAAAGGAGTTAAAAAACCTGCAGTGAGAAACAGCAACAAGGAGCACTGCAAGGAAAGAAAGGTTAATTACAGCACAAGAAAAGATGCAAGGAATGTGAAGAATGTCAGCAAGTAAATAAATCAATAATCTGCAGTCATCATCTACATTCCTGAACTACCTTGAAAGCAAGGATATCTGCCCTTAACATTCCTGACAACAGTAGAGATTTTCAAGGAAGACCCCCCTCCTGCTGCATGCTCAGTTTCTGCCAGCACACTTCTGTCAACAACTGATTACAAGGGAACGTTTCCAAAGGGAGCCTGTGTTACCTCTTATAACAGTTTTGTTGGTACAAGCTTGTGAATACCTTGGGACAGCCCAGAAAAATTAACAAGCCAAAATTAATGTTGTGATCATTGCACTTAATTGAAAAAAAACTCAAAGTCATTGTCAACCAATTGCAGGAATGATGCACTAGATTTCCTCCTCAACGCTGCTCTCTGAAACATACTGGAGCCTAGCGGCTCATAGGGAATAACAGCACAGATCAATAAAGCCAGAGACTAATGTGGTTTTACAGATGTATTTCTTCACAATGGTATCAACATACTATACAGTAAGAGTTTTACAGAGGAAATGGAAGCTGAGTGATAGAGACAAGAGGATCTAAAAGTCAAGACTTAACAAGTTCGAAAAAAACAAACAAAAAAACACTGACAAAAAACCCCCAAGCTAATAAACCAAGCAACCAAAAAAACCCCAAAAACCACCAAAAAAACCCAACCAAAACCAAACCTTGAAAACAAAACCCTAACTCCCCAATAGAAGTATACAAGTAAAATTAAGGATATGCCCTCAATAAGGTTACATAACAGAAGTGGACCTGCAGAGCAAAACCATGGGTGTTAAGGACCTTACTGACATCCACCCCGTGCACATTTTGTGGAGGGTTACTTCAGACCAACTCTAGACTCGTCCCATGAAGTGAGCTTCCAGTAAGGGTTAAGGTAAATATCCTGGTTTAGTTTCATCCATAAAAGAATCTAGATCAAGCTGGGGTGCAAACCAAATTATCGTAAATAGGGAACAACAGAAATACCATTCAGAAGTATAATCCTGAGCCAATGCTAAGAGAGATTTACCTGAAGTTGCAACATGACTCTGATACTATATATAAAAAGTCTTGTAAGCCCAGTCTCAAACAAAAAACAACAAAAAAGAAAGGAAAAGGATGATTCCACAAGCACTGTTGTTTAGAAGACCACTTTTGTCTATAAAACATGGCAGTAATTCTCCAAAAATTGCTTTACCACACAAAATGTAAAGTACAAAAACCACAACAAATCATCATAGAGAATTATTTCTAAATTGGACGTGCAGAATGCTTTTGCAGCACTTGCTTTTTGCAAATGAAGCTGATACAATACAATTAGGTAGCTGGGGGCATCTTTTCATGCGACTGAAGAAATTTCTTAATGAAGTGTAGCAATTAAAACAAAACTATTTTCAATGCCCTTCTACTGCCAAAGGGGGGGACTTCACCCCCAACTGTCCTCAACAGATTTTATGGTCATCTTAAAACAATAGATGCAATTATATTAAAAAAAAAAGAGAGAGAGAAAACTTAGTCTACCTGTATGTTGTTCTTCAATCCAAGCTTGCAGATACATGAAGAGGAGTAGACCAGCTACTCCAAACAGCAGTACAGACACAAAGACTTGTCTTAGGTTCATGACCCTATATGGGGGCTTCTTTTCAGCTTTCAGAAGGACTCATTGCTCACTTTTCTGAAGTTTTCAGCATACCTCCATCTTCTTCGGTATCTTCCCCACAGACACCAACCTAGAATAACAAGAGAGGGAGGTTGTTCTCGTGTTTCATTTTTATTCTTCACCAGAGACTGTGTAAACACCATACTATATACAAGCTGGAACTCTCACAAGCTATTGCTTTCAATGCTTATATTTCTGCTCACAGTCTCGATGTTCTTTCTACCCCTGGATGAGTTCCAAGCAGATGCGTTTCTCGAAGTGGCTGAAAAGACCATTCCACCTCCAGAACAGCAAACATCACCTGCTGCCATAACACAGGGAGGTGACGACCCAAATGAGATCGTTGGGTGTCATACCAGTAACCCACTCTGCCCACCAACCATCACAGCGGGAAGCTATGGCAAGCAGCTGGAGCCTCCCAGGTGGCTGGGTCACACTCCAAGCGGCTGCCAGCCCCCTGTGATGGGCAACCCAGCACCTCTGCTTCTGGACTGCGTAATCATGTGCCCCTAAGGATGGATCATCCCACGACGCGATCGCTCCGCTTGCAGAGCCTCAGCATTGGTTCAGCCTGTGCATCAAGGGGTCATACAATGATGTTCACCCTCAAATATAAATCCAAGTTGAGTTTTGCAGTATTAGGAAATGTCAGCATAAGATGGTATCAGTAACACAGCAGAAAATGAATTAATGGATCATCTTTCTACTCAGCTGTTTTGCAACATGGAGAGGGACTTGTCAGGAACTCAATTCTTGCTACTAAGTTTAATGGAAATGAGCTCAAACGTAAAAACTTATCAAAAAGATTACTTTCTTGCACAGCAGTGGGCCCAGAGGAAGTAAGTAATTTACCTGATACCCTGCACCTGCCACAAAGGGGCCATAAAATTCATTTTATAACATCAGAACACGAAGACACTGTGGATCACTAGAAGACAACTCCTCAACCTGAATGAAAATATGCTCACTTTAAAAGTGCATTATTAGAAGCTGAAGAGCAGTTGTTGGAACTGGCCTGCACAGGAAAAGAAAATGCATTAAAATTCAGCATAATGGACACCCTTGTCAGTGCATATGACAGAAGTGTCTGATGAACTACCACAAAGAATGCTAGCAAAAACTCAAGCTTTTAAAGGAATACATCCTACTGGAAGATATTTGAAAGATAAATCTGTTAAATACACTGAAAAATAAAATGCAGGCACTTAACAATTATTCTGAATCATGCAAGTACTCCATGTTCCACAAGTTTGTATTTTTTAATAACTCGGCACTGTTACATCCATAATTGCTGAGTTTCTAAAAATACAGTACACATAAAGCTTAGCAGGAACTCCCATTAAAAACAGCTGCTGAATGAACAAAGTAACTATGTTAGAAAGACACAAAAGATTTCAAGAACAACAGAACTGTTCAGGACTTTTCAGATGTTTTTCCAATTCTGTGCCATTAAACTATACACCTCTCTTAAGCACAAACTTGCCTGCAGAAAATGTAAACCACGGTTTAAATATTAATCATTTTATATGTAATTGTTCTGTAGAAGACAAATAGCTAGACATTAACAGAATATAAATGTTCTGTCTGAAGTCTTTTTGTTAGGGTCATGAAGCAACTGGTTTGAACCAGGCACATGAAAGGAAGGTGAGAGAGGCTTTATTCCACTTTGCTCTTTCTGCTTTGATTCTACAGAGAGGGAATTTCCTATATGTTATATACAAGTACATGTTTGCAGCTATTGTGATGATGCACAGGATTGGAAGGAAGCAGTGAAGATTGGGCAAAAAACAAAGAAAATGCTTGGGGAACGCTGTGAAATGCTTTCTGTATCGATGTGGGTAGTGGAGCCTCCTTTCACCCAGCTCTTCATTGGCTGTTATCACTTGCACCTTCTTTTCCTACAGTGCCTTCTCTCAGCGCTCTCGGGCTTGCAGTCTTTATCTATGCTACAAGGCTACTCAGGTCTTTGCACCTAACTTCAGTGCTGCAGCAAATGCACTGTTTGCATGTCTTCAGAAGTCACTCTGCTGATGAGACAGAAGCTTCCCAGCGTAAGAAATGCTTCAAGAACCACCAGTCATAGAACCAGCGAATACAAACCTCTTCTGTTTTCCCACAAACAAAAGCTGTGTTGTTCATGTAACAGGACATTGACAGCAGCTGGATTAGGAGGGAAAAAAAAGGCAGCAAATAAATAAGACATGAGTGTCTGAATAAGAATCTTTGAAATAAATTACTTAAATTAGAGGTACTATAAAGCAGGAATCAGTTTCTTGCTGTTTGGGATTCACAAGTTTCTCTTATAATAAAAAGGTGAGGAATCCAGACACACACAATGACAGTGCATGCTTCCAAATAAGCCCACTTTTGTGGTGTTGCTGCTTTCTTCCATCTCTAAGTACACAAACCTCAGCCCTTCTTTCTGAAAAACAGCGTGCTCGAGTGGGCAAGAAAAGCTTTCTCAGGCCACATGGATGATGCTGAAAGCAAAGTATCTCACACCACATCTCCATGAACATTTCTGACCCTTGTAAGCTGGCACTGCTGCTCTCTCCAGCCACTGGCTCTCATCCTCCCTGGCTGCCCAACCCTTACCACCACCATGAGGGCTGACTGATGAAGTTTAACCAAACTACAGCCCACAAAGAATTTACCCAAGGAACAGTGGCAATGACTTTTCCTTCAGCAGGAGCTGGTATCACATACATCCATGACCCGTGACAGCATAGGATATAGAGCTGACCTTGCCCAAACACCACCATGGTTGCATGCAGCACCATCTACAAGCCTTGAAAGGTGATGATGCAGACGCACAGTAAAATAAGGAGCACTTTCAAGCAATTTAATCTGTTAATAAGAAAACAGATGTTTTTTCTACTAGGTTAGTTTTGGTTTTGAGTGGAAAGAAGTTTGTAAAAGGAAACAGCAGTTCAAGGTGTTTTTCTTTTTTTTTTGTTTTGAGCTATCAAACACACCCTAAGGCAAATTCACTCCACCATCACAGTCACTACAATTATCTTTGTATCAAGAGTTTACATGCTGCTTCCAATTAATTTAATTTATTTAAATTTAATTTATATGAAACTATGTTCTTCGGTTATGTGTTGGCTAAGTTTTAAGATTAGTTTTAAACAAGAGTTAACATTACTTTTAATTAAGACTACTGATTTTAGCTCAGGTTAGAATTTAAATACATCAAACCCAACTCTTCTGCTACCTTATAAGATTTTAAAAGCTTTTCAGCTTGAATGAGTAGTTTAATTTATTTAACACAGTGATTTGTAACCCACATATGAAAAAATTATAGTGACATTTAAAAAAAGTCTGTGTCTGTGAGTCTTCTAGTAGAACTTGAAAAATGGCTGCACAACACTGAAAAATTTTCTCCTTTTGTATTAAAAAGCAACGGTCATGGATTACACTCTCAGGCATCCTGGGCAAGAGGAAGTACCTGCAGATATTCTTTAATCAGGATAAATGCTTTCTTGTGGCTGTGAAGAGCCAAGGAGCTGTTACATTCAACCCAAGTATTTTCAAAAGAGATCGGCCATATCCAGACAGACTTTAAGTATCCCTGCTTAAGTTGTCAATCTTTTTTTTGCTGCCAGTTCTGGGCGACATGGCTCCCCTGGGTGATACCTTGACCATCCCACTGGATGGTTCTTGCTATGCGGGAATTAAAGTAGCCCGAGAAGCTGCTCTGTGCCTTCCACCTATGCAGAACTAGATTCTTGCTTTTGCCCAATGTCACCCCCATCTCTTTGGGATGTATGGACCCCAATGTCCCACCTGTTTCAACTCAAGCCACGCACCCCAAAATTTCAAGTTCTTTTGAAGAAATTTGAAGAAACTGGAGAGAGACTACTACATATCCATCATGGAGAAACAGTAAATCTGGCCGGATAGCGTGCCTTAGATGACAAACACAACAAAAATTTAGAAATTTTACAGGTTTAGAGTCATTCACTTCTGAGTCCTAATTGTTTAGCATTTGTCAAATGTTAAGAATTTCAAGAATCCTTGTTCCACTGATATAAAATCCTTGCATTTTCCCCATTGTGTTTTGGGTTCAAACAGGTACATTCCTGTACAGGGCCAACATAAGCAACTGAAATAACACAGCCACCCAAAAATGGGGAAGAGTGCACCTCCTGCTTTTGGCATGATTCCTCCTTTCGGTACATCATCCAACTTTTTCTTCCTTGCGATCAAATATACCCGCAGCTGAGGAGAGGCACCTCAGCACTCAGGTACCATTCCTGGCTCTCTCCTATTCTAGACCACACAAAACCAATGGCATCTGGTCAGTATGTTCGGCTAACTTTAGATTTCCTTGACACTGTGACCCTCACCATCACCTAGTTCCAAAATCAAGGACACACAAACGCAAAACATTGGGTTGCCTCAAACTATTTAGAAACCTTTCTTTTTAATTCCAGCTTTTTTTGCTTCACCTGGAAAAAAAGAATATTAAGAAGCAGGGTTAACCAGCAGAATACAGATGAAAAATCCCAGACAATCTTTATAATGGTCAAAGCATTCATATTACTGTGGGATACCACAAATTCCCACTCACTCAGTATCTCCTTAGACACAACTGAATTAATGAAAACAAAATGAGAAAAAGAACACAGAAAGCTACTGCAACCACACAGTTTTGGTTTTTTTTGGGTTTTTTTCATTTTCTTCCCTCCTTCCTTACCTCAAGAAACACTACATTTTCTGATACCTCCACTGGAGTTATCGTGGCAAGAAAATGTTGCAGTGAGGAATGTTCTGCTGGACACTGGCCCAGACTACTTTCAGCTCAGTCAGTGGAAGGAGGCAAGGATATCTTCTCACTTCAACGCTCCCCCTCCTCCCTCACTTCTCATCTGTTAGCTCATGTCCCACTTCACACGCAGATGATCCTCCAGGATCACCTTTCCACTGCCCACATCTCAACTTTCTGGCTTCACAACAACTAGCACAAGGCAGAGCTCCAGCTCTTAACAATGCTTGCACAGTTCCTCATATCGGGCAGTGCTACTTTTCGTTCTGGTTTATTAAAAAGGTTGCTAGAAATAAACATACAGTATTTGCCATTTTCTATCTCCAGCAAGTTATACTGAGTGATATGGCTGGATGAAGTCAAAGGCCTTACAGAAATTTGAAGTAAGAGAGTAAGCAGATCAAGATAGTCAAAGAGTGGTGCTGAGAAAGTTTGTAAAAATTAAAAAACAGAACCAACCAACCTACCAACCAACCCTGCACCAAACACCCCCCAGAAAAAACCCAAACAACAAAACCAAAAAATCACTCCAAACCAAACCAAAATTCCCAAAATGTAGTTTTTCCTGTCCATAGGAATTTACTAGGGGTATACAGACAGCATACAGGCCTACTGTTACATCAGTCCTGCTGACACCTCAGCAACTTCTTCACCTGAAGAGCTGCTTATAAGAAGTCTGTGTTAAAGTGTAATTCAAGACACCATCTGGCCTGCCCAACTTTTATTACTGGCAATAACAGAAGATTACTACCTACCACCATTGCAAATCAAGTTAAGAGAATTCTGTTAGAGTTCCATAAGACACAAATAATGAAATTTTTAAAAATGAAATATGTAGGGATTTCTCTTCAAAGGAGAGAGCTGTTTGTCAAAGTGAGGATTCTTCACTCACCCACTGCCAATTATGAAACAATAAAGCCCCTTTAAAAAATAAAGCTTAAAATTTTCGAATTTTAACAGCAGTCAGGAAATTCCAAACATCAACATCACCAAAGCAACTTCCCACCCAGTCAACTTGTACATATTTAACATTTTTCAACTTCACTTTCCCTTGTTACATAGAAGACCACAATGTTGTTATAGCAATTACGTTTTGTTACAAATGCCCTTTATAGCATACAACATATTATACAAAATTAATAACATGGCAAAGAAAATATGGTTTGCATTTGATTTCGCCATTTTAATCTATTAACGTCACTAGTTCCTCATTATCCTTTTGATATATTTCCAAAGAAAAAAAAATCCATTTAATGAACCAATGGACGTAAGCAAGACTCACTGCTTCTGAGAACACACACACCACTTACCTGGTCCTGCTCCTCAACCATAAATCCTACTAAACTTCAGACCGCGTTGGTTTAATACACATAGCAACTTGCCTCAGACATTTGTAGGTTAATTTAAAGCTGCAGTTCTAAACAAACAAAAGTTATGCTTGTGTTAAGAACATATAAATGCCAAGTTGTCCTACCCGTGTGTATGCAGGTTGACACATCAGCATCATGGAAAGTTTTGGTTACTTACAGAGAGTAGAGAAGACGCAGAAAGCATCAGGTCTGGAACTTCACCAGTTCACCACGACATTCAGTTTCAAGGGTTTCATCCTACAGCTGCTGGACATCTTGCTTCAAAAAGGAAAAATCATTATTATTAATAACATTTCCCAGTCAGGACCGAGGGACATCAGCAGAAAAAGGCAAGTTTGGCATGCTTAGCTCTTACCTGTCTGAAGCACTCCTGGGAGTCAGTGAGCAGTCCAATGGAAGTCGCCTGGATTTTGGGAAGTTAAACAAAAACACTGCTCAGAAGACAGGAACTTGATGGCTCTCAGTCTTCTAACAGGATTGTAGGTGGGATTTCTACCCACTCTCAGGATAAGGAACATTAGTAAAAGGACTATGTCAAAGCCAGATCTTCCCTTTTTGGAACTGTTGAAATGACACAGTCTTGTTTACGGACTGCAGTGAAGCGAGGTGCTATCAGCATGCCAACAAGACTCGCAGCCTGCCCCAGTCATTCACTCTACTGCTAGAAAACGCACAAGCAAAATACCAGCCCATTTTTTTTTATTCTGGAGACGTGCCACGAATTCCCGATTCCCGGCGTGTGACGACGGAGGGGTGTGTGTGGGTGTGGGGAGTCAGCAGAAAAGTTGCCCGGTGTGCGGAGCGCAGCCCCGCGCGGTGCCGCAGCTGGGGCTCTGCCATCCCCTCAACTTCGGGAGACGCGCCGCATCCCCTCGGGGCCGCTCCCGGCGCTGGAGCCCCTCGCCACGGACACGCCGGGGGCCGGGGCTGACCCTCGTCCCCCAGGGCCGGTCTGCCGAGCTGCCGCCGCCGCCGCCTCCAGCTCCCGCTGCTCAAAGTCCCGGTGCCCCGGGGCTGGGCGGTGCCGGCGGGGAGCGGCTGCTGCCGGGGCCGCGGAGGAGATCCCACCGCAAGCTCGCCCACCCTCCCGCTCGACCCAGGTGGGTGCCCGGCGGCAGCCCCTCACCTGCCCGCCGCTGCCGCCGCTCCCGAGAGGCGCTTCCGCAGCGGCGCCTGCACACAAAGTTTCCTCGCCAAACTTTGGGGCCGGGCGGGCTGGGGAGGGGCCCGGGCGGCACGGGGCACCCCCGGCCCCAGAGGGAGGGTCCCCGCGGGGCAGGTGAGTCCCCCCGGCCACCCCCGTGTGCGCCCGCACCGCCCGTGACATCGCGCTCCCTCCCCGGCGCCCGGAGATGAAGCGCTTTGCTAACAGGTTTTGTTTGCTGTTACATATCCAGAGGTAGCTCTCCCTGTGCTAGAGAATAAATACGTCTAAGCTGCCAGGTAGAGGCAACTCATAGCTTTAATTAGCTACTAAAACAGGTAGCGTAGAAACTTTATTGTCGTGTATGGGAAACAGGATGACAGAGAAAAATATTTAATTAGTGCTTATTGGAGCTTCATATGTGCCTTGCAAACCTTATCTGCTTATTGTGACAGTAGACCAAACGTGGATAAATGGCATTATCTCTCTTTAACGGCAACATCACTTCGCTTACATTGAAGAAATAGCCCTGGCCCTTGCTAGGGTGGGGTAAGCACAGAGGAGTTCTGACTTTCCAAAGCTGTGCTCAAACGACTTCTATCTGTCTCTGCCTCCTTCAGGCATTTCGCTGCAGTGCTGTGTTCCTAGAATTACCCCAGCAGATGGGTACTTCCAAAATGCTCCCTGATTCACTGCCCCATTGCTCACTTATGGCATTGAAGCCTCTCCCGGAGTAACAGTAATGTAACCATTCAAGTTTTTTGCGACATCTTTTACTCTAACAGGTCTCAAATCATCTCACACACTGTTGAGACAGCCCACAGGCATCTCTTCCCCAACCAGCGCAGCACAACCTTTGGCAGGAAGCTGAACATCGCCCACCAGCTGAAAACAAGTGTTTCAGAGCGGAGTAGAGAGCTGGGTGTTGCTCAGATTTCCAAGGGGCCTTGGGTAAGCAGACTGTAATTACCCTGTCCAAAGCTTAGACCTTCATTGAAAAGTGCTCCAGGATCTGTAACAGCTACAGGCAGCCAAGACCTGTGTGCAGGAGTGTTCCCTTGGATTTTCAATCCAGGTGCTAAACTGTCCTGTTCTTGCTTAGTCTGGGTTGTGTGAATACATGTAACCCCACCGTGGTGCTATAAATCTTCTCTGTTTTGTCTCTCTTAAGGGTCTCCCTAGTCACAGTTCATTATAGGAGCTAGCAGCTCAGAGAAAGCCTAGGGAGAAAAGATTTTTCTGTTAAAGCCAACCACGGGTCCATTTTAAAGTTCTAGTGAGTAAAGACTATCCCTCACACCTGTTGCTTGTCTGGCTGCCTAGTAGAAATAAAAGGGGAGGAAGGAGAGTGGGAAGTAGAATATGGCAGTTGTTTGCTATTTCAGGGGAGTTGAGCATATTGCCCCTTTTAGACAACCTGGCAGGAATGTGATCCTATGTTAACTGTATGCCTCAACAAAAAATGCAGCCTCTTATTTAAATTACAGATCTATTAGTCCCTGATAGCTGGTGAGATTTTAGAGAAAAACAACATGCCTACTGAATTTTATTTTGCTGATGTAATACACTCAGAAGATTGTAATGAAGGTCATGGAAGCTTCTAGTAAGGATATACAGATTAACCTTCTGGGTGTTGTAGATTTAATTTCACTCAGTAACTACATGCTGTAAACATATTTCTTCAGATTGATCTACTCAGGCTGTACCCATCAACTAATTAAACTTATATATAACACTGAATAGATCAGATGTCTTTATTTTTATTTTTCTTCAGTTAACGGAATAAATTAATTGCTTTGGGATAAAGCCAAGTCTTGTTTTACAACTTAGTAAACAAACCAACCAAAAAAACCCCAAACCACAAAGAACTCCAGACTAGCGCAGTTAGCTTTGATAATACTTGTTCCACACAGATTCTCCTAGTGCAGAGGGTATAGTCCAGCTATGGATATAAGAATCTTTACCAGATTAAAGATTAAAAATTCAACATGCAGGTGAAATTAGACACCGGATTAGGGAGCTCATCAACTACGTAAATGTAATCAGCACCTTCTGAAGCCTGACATGTAGCAAAAAAGAAACAAATTACAAAAGGGTGGCGGCAGTCTGTCTGTGTCAGCAGGGCTGGTGCGGAGCCAGCGCCTACATCAGAAACTCTATTCCTGGCAGGTTTCTGCACGTTTCCCATGAATTCTGGTAGACGAGTAGCTCAATAGTTAAAGTAGCAGCATCATCCTCTGAAAGCAGTGAGACAGCAGCCGGATGGTGATGCCTTCTCACAGGAACAGGAGTGATCAGTGCACTTAGAGAAGAAAGATAACAGGTCGTGAATTGAAACTGCAACCTGCCAAAAATCAGAGGTCAATTTGCTGAAATAAAACCATCTTTACTCTACGATAAGACCAATTTAGGCTCTTTACACACATTTCCTGTGTAGATTTTCAGGAACAGCCATGGAGGAAAGTTTGGTGTGGAGGGTAGGTAGGTAGGTCACAGTAACCCACACTCAGAGCTGCTTCTCCATGGACTGTGCACTGTGTACGGCCCCTAAATTTGTGGGTGCTCAAACAACGGGTCAGAAACCACATATATCGTTGCTGTGAACTGTTAAGAAATCCCCCTAACTTGCTGAACTTTCCACCCAGCCTGGGTTTCTGTTTATCGTTTTTCAAAGTTTTCTGCAAAGCTAGTGCAGCCATCTGCACAGATACACACATTTCAAGGAGTCAGAATTTGAGATTCTTATGTTTAAAGAAAAATTTAATATAAAAACCCTGGCTAAAGTAGCAGCAGTGACAAAACTGTGCCTGTTTGGCCTGATCTTTTTCCAGAGGGGAAGGATTAGACCTTCAGAGACATTTTTAGATTAGCCAAATTCATTCCAAATGCTGTTATCATTTGCTGCACTGACTTTTAGGACAGGCCACACTGGCATAGTTTCAGTGTGTTATATATAAATATAGAGCCCATTAAACAAGCCTTTGGTGATTAAAAACATTTTATCATTATGAAGGTGTCTTTTGCTCCAGGGTACAAACCATTCAGCAAGTAGTTTCATTTTATTTCCTTGAGCTTTTTTCATTTTCAGCTAATTAGCTAGAAATACACCACCTACAACATTCTCCTTTCCTCAGTTAGAAGGCTAAAATTTGCCTCTACCAAGCATTGCTATGGGGCATTTGCTTTGTTCTTTAAAAAACCTCCTAGCAACTGGGTATAAAATTCATTTTCTCAGGAACTGGTATGCTGGGGTAATTATCAAAGCCTTTCTAAGCAAGCTGTGTGCTCATTCAAAAATATATTCAAAGTGTCTGTGGTTCTTCAGCTATTCAGCTATTACAAAGTTTTGTTTTTAAGCAGTCTCCAAAAACTTGACTTAAACACTTCAATGAGTTGACTGTGAAGCTATTTTATCCTAATGGGCTCCTGTTCTCAGAAGACAGCCAAAAGTAAACAGTAGCAGCAATTTTTTTTTTCTGAAGATTGGTGCATTATCTTACTCCAATTCTAAAATGGTCTTCAAATAGCAGCTACTACTCTGTCAAGTGCTGCAGGGCTGGAAAATGCCTTAGGATGTCCTGAAAAATTTATTTCTGAAAAAAAGTGAATTAATTCTGTATTTGAGTGACTGGTGAGGAATTCCATTAACAGATGTAAATGGAAAGGTTGAGATTAACTCCCCTTCTCTTACTCCCTCTGCCCTAGCTCTGGGTGAACAGGGTATATGTGAGTATTCATGCTATTATGTGATGCATTTATATCTTAGAAGAGGTATGGCCAATTTTACAGGCTCCATGCATACAGCCTTTTCAAGACAGGGCTGGATAGACCCCTGAGCAACCTGGCCTGACCCCGTGGCTGACCCAGTCATGTGCTGGAGGTTGGACTACAGGTTTCCTGTGATCTATCCTGTGTCAGTTGTCCTTTCTGTCTTCCTGGATAGCCCATCTAAAAATCAGGAGGTCACACTTTCCCCCAAATGGTCTCATCTTGCGACAAAAATGAGATTTGAAGACTGCTGCCCTCCACAGAATCACAGACCACAAATGGATGAATGAGGTCTTTAATTAGTATCAGAAGGCTTTCTGTTGAAAAGCGGTTCGTAAAGGAGGAAGCTCTTCTGAAAAAAAGAAGTCTGTTCTTCCAGGCCTTTGGAAATATGTTTGTAAAAGCTGTGTAACACTGTAATTTCTAGTTTGTCTGGTTCTAGAGGAGAGGAAACATTCATCTTTGTTCTACCAAATAATGCCTGATTATGGTATTTCCTGGGATAGAATAGCCTATTGTATCAGAGTGCTAAGCTGGGATACAGTTTCTTTGGTCTTTCAGTTATTGGTATCACACAAAATGAATTGAAAAAAAATCTTAACTGTGTGATTTAAATGCTTTAAAAGCATCCATAAAGACCTTAAAGGGTATGTTCTTGTCTTTCAGTTTTCACTAAGGGATACTGCAGATCTTCTCCATCCTTACTGTGGTGTCTGGATTTCTCAGCTACAACTGACTGCTCTCAGATATTAAAAAACTGAAAAAAAATGTTACCAAATGTTACCAAAACCTCTCTTACTATCTTCACATGACTACTAAATGTCAGAGAAGTAAATTCTACGTATCGCACTTTGGTCTCTACACATCCCCTGAATGTGAGTCAAACAAAATTCCCTTACTCCCAACAACATTTTTGATAGTACAGAGTTCTGCACTGATTCAACATCTGTTGACAAGGGGTCTGTATAAATTGGCAGAGAAACAAACTGGTTCATGAAACTGGAGGTACCTCCAAAGTAATTCACAGTCTGTTGAAGCAAGACACCATACCAGTAAATATGCAGTTCCAGTGTTCTGGTTCCTCTTGCACCCTAAAGTACCTGGAACAAAAAGCAGAAATACCGTGACATGACAGTCTGGCAGCTGTCCTGAAGCTAAAGGAGGATTGGATGAAATAAAACAGGATAAGTTTTTCCTCACCAGTGCCAGCACTGTACTATGTGTTGAATGTTTGCATTGCTTATTAAGACCAGTGGACATATTTTGAACCCATTCTGACAGCTTGGATTCAAACACTGAGCAAATTCAAAAATTATGACATTATGGTATTCATATGTGCCAGAAAAAAAAATAAAGTTCCTGAGAAATTCTGGGACAAATGAAGGTGGAAAGTGAAATAAACACTAGGCAGACTGACAACCAAAGTATGTAAGAGACAGAAAAAGAACTACAGATTGAAAAATTATTAAAAAACTATAGTGAGCATTGGTCCCAAGTGTTTGGTCTTTGTGTAATGATTCACACATGGCCAAGTGTCAGTACTGTCCCATGCCTTTGCACCTCTACAAGGTATTATTACAGTGTCAGTCTAAGGAAAATGAGGTCAAATATTCTATACTGGATGTAGGACACATGCTGGCCAGCCTAAGATTTGCAAGAACCTTCAATGCTCATCACACACCTCCCTTTAGGTAGAAGCTGAGGTGAATATAAAACAAAAGACAGTGTTTCAGGGGGCACAACCAAGATGCTTAACCTATTATTGCCTCTTTTATTACAAAAATATTCTCACAGCTGGGTTTTTAGATGAAGATATTTCACTGAGACAGTGGTGATTGCTCTGGTGGGTCATCTTCTTTCAGCTATAAACTTTTAGTCTAATTACTGTGCTAATGTAGCTGAATCTGCTGGCAGTATTTGATGAGGTTGACCATCATGTGGCGCTCTTTAACATATGATCTAGCAGGGTAGATAAAGCTGCACATCTCATTCTCTTAACCCTTCTCCTAGCCAGATCTTTGTTTGGAATTGTGTTCCTCATTCTGAGGATATCCTCATATATTTGAAACTGTTATGAGATGGATTTGGGACTCAGCAGCATGCATGGGCAATAAAACTCTGCATCTTCATAATAGCATGATCAAGCTTTCCAAACACTAAAGTGTACAGTTTTACACACTAAATGGAAAAGTAGCCTGGGAAAACTAAACATGCCTCTAATGTTGGACTGTTCAAAGAGAAACAGATCTGGAAGAGCTGTGTCAGCTTAGGCTGGGAACTAGGCTTGGAGCAATTCTGGAAACATGGGTAATGGCAGAAAATTCTCTAGCCAAGGGCATTTCCCTCCTGTCGAATATTCACAGCCATTTTTCCTGCCTTCAGGCCCTGCTGCTGCAAAATGCTCTACAAAAAAAAAAAAGAAAAGCAAGTGAACGCCGTGATGGAGCCTCAGGATCATAAAATCCTAACACATCTCACAGGATTCCTGCTAATTTCCCTTGGCTCGGCTCAGCTCAGCTCAGCTCAACTGTATATAAACCATGCTCTCTAGGATTTGGCTTACTTTCTCTTAGTAATTAGGTTTCACAGGAAGGTTTTTCTTTAGTTTTAGGAAACTTTTCCTCATAACCAATATAGTTTCCCCCTGTTTATTTCATGCCCTTTTCTTCTTGTTCTTTTCCCAAAGGACACAGGATAGTTCACCCCCTTCTTTGTGAGAACCTGTTACATGGTAAATTCCTGCTGGGGAAACCACAGCTCACAGCAGATTGTTCCCTTAATAGGAAGCAATAATCCTTCACCCTATGTTTGAATTCTGCAATGAATTTATCTCACTCATTATTCCAGTGCAAGCCACCCTCTTTCTGTCTCTGTCTCATTGTAACCTGCTGAACAAAGGTGACTTTCTCAAGGATGCTTTAAATAACCCATTCTCCAGGACTTACTTTAGGCTTGTGACTACTAAACTCATCTTTTCCAGATGGTATCATAATTTTCCACCCTTCCATCTTTGGAATGAAATGTAAGAATACTTAATAAGTAACTTGGGACAGATCATGAACTTCCACAAATACACTCATGCAGTGCTTTCATTGCTAGAGACTATTATTCCACATCTGGAGGGGGAATGTGATCTATTAGCCTGTATTGGGCTTGCATGGCAATATTTGGGGGAAGGGGAGGCAGGCTACAGGGATGGCTTTGTGAGAAGCCGCTAAAAGCTTCCCCCGTGTCTGACAGGGCCGATGTCAGCTGACTCCAAGACAGACCCACCACTGCCCAAGGCTGAGACCATCAGGGGCAGTGGTAGCACTTCTGGGGTAACAGAGTTGAGAAGGGGAAAAAGGTTACTTGACAGGAGCAGACTGCAACCGGAAAACAGAGAAGGGAGAATATGTGAGAGGAACAACTCTGCAGGCACCAAGGTCAGTGGAGAAGGAGGGGGAGGAGGTGCTCCAGACGCTGGACCAGAGATTCCCCTGCAGCCCGTGGTGCAGACCGTGGTGAGGCATCTGTGACCCACAGCTCATGGAGGTCCGTGGGGGTGCAGAGATCCGCCTGCAGCCCGTGCAGGACCCCACACCAGAGCAGGTCGATGCCTGAAGGAGGCTGTGACCCCATGGGAAGCCTGTGCTGGAGCAGGCTCCTGGCAGGACCTGTGGAAACATGGAGAGAAGCCCACACTGGAGCAGGTTTGCTGGCAGGACTTGTGACCCTGAGGGACGTATTCTCAAGTGCCTTTCCTAGCACACACCTGATCTGGGCTGCACAAATGGAGTGGTTGTTTATACTTCTTGGAAGTGTTTTTTTAAAAAATGTGTGCTTGAGAATTTAATCTAATTTTGGAAATGGAAAAGCATTAATGTTTCTGTTTTGTAGTTTTTGGGATTATCTTAATTACTGTAGGAAACAGCTAAAGAATAAACAAAGCAGTCTGTTATTCACTTGTTTGCTTTACAAATAAATGCTCTGCTTCATAATTACCCCTTTAAAGCTAAATGCTTGGGTACAAAATATATTCTTTAGGAAAACTTTACAGTCATCATGGCAAATATTTGACAGTACTTGTAGAACTAAAGCACAGATACCACTATTTATTGTATTGTTTATAAACCACGAAATTCTTGGTCAGTAGAGCTGGAAGTCTTTTAATTCAAATATTAGACAGGAGCAGAAACTGCGAGAAATGTGAGCCCTGTACACATATAGGTACATCCTTGACCTAACATTTGTGGGTTGTCATCAAACTATTTTTTGATCTTATATGTTAAGGTCAACACACGTTTAAGTCTAGATGCATACATGATGCATTTGTATCCAAGTCTTTTTATTTATAAATATATCTGTGTGTTCCTTTGTTTCAGATTTGCAAGTAATCTAAAAAGAGCTTAGCTTATTAAACCAATTGAAACTTCCAGCAGTGAATTAAAATAGCAGGATTTTTTGTTTGTTTTCCTTAATCTCAAATTGGTGTGAGGTACACAGTTGCTGCTTGTGTCAGTGTAATAACACTGACTACCAAGTTATGTTTTCAAAAGAAAATAAATTGAAATAGTCAGGATTTTCAGGATTATCTGCTGTAAAAAACCCCCCCCGTATGTTAGGTAGCTTACAGGGAAACCATTGTTAGCAAATCCCACAGACACCCTGCAGTCAGAGGTCCATACATGACACAGAAGCAAATACATTCTCTCACTACAGTTTGGATTTATTAACCTAGAAGTTCAGAGCTCCACAACGTGAAACTTGACTCATGTTGTGTCTGCAACCAGATTTTTCACCTGTGATTCCTCTTCTCCCAGCCCAGAACCTACATAAAATTACTGCCACATCCTTTCTTCCAGGTGGACTAACTAGCCAGCTGCTGGTAGCAAGCTGTGAAACAACAGATTTTACAGTGGACTGACCCCAAACCATCAAAAGGTACGAAGAAGATGGAAAAACTCAGGTTCTCACTGAATCACCAGTCTTACTATCACCAGCTGCCAGTTTACATTGGGACGGGGGAGAGAAGAGAGGTTTTAGTAAAGGAAATAAACGATATTTAGCAAATGAGATAGGGGCCAATTTTTTCTTCAGATAATATTTTCTTTCCAAGTATCTGCATACATGCTTTTAGAGTACATTTTTAATATATCCTCTATAGGCAGTCAGAATAAATGAGTTAACAGCGTTTACTTAGGCTTCCTTGTCCCCAACAAGTGTGTATGCATAGTGCTGTAATACTATTCTGGGTCTGCAGTCTGTAGCTACAATTTCCATTCTGCCACCCTACCAGCAAAATGGGGCCTCTCATTAATCTACATCAGATCATGGTTTGCAATTGATAGATCAACTTCAAATAAAATGTATGAAATTCACCTTATAATATAAATGTATCTTGTATTCAGCACCTGCCTTCATTATGGTGCATTCTGCAGCAGCTGTGTGTAAAGATTACGTTGTATAGAAAAAGAGACCTCTAAGCCATCAAAGAGGACTGAATTCAATCCTTTAAGAAGACGATGAGAGCGTGAAACCTGGTCATTTTCAATAACTGAATTACGACCCCTTTCAGGTATTACACTTGCCCCTGAACATCCTTTTTCATTTCTGCACTGTTATGTTTACGCTTTCTGCTTCACTAAGGTCTTTTCTTCCCCTACCTTACTGTTAGAAAGCCAGAACCACCACCATTACCTCTATTACCACCACCACCACCACCACCAAAAAATGGGATAATTTGACAGCAAAAGCTGCTATATCAAGTACACGCAATTCAGTATCGTGAACAGATGAAATGTATTCTCCAGAGTGTATGGATAGGTTGAATATTCAGACAAAATTACTTTCTTCTAGTCACCAGGACCACAAAGACTGATGCTTCATAACAAACATTTTCACTTTAAATGAGATAATGAAATACCCTGTATTCCAGAATACACACTTTTTCATTTGAGGTTATATTAAGCACTGATCAGAGCAGGTCAACGACTTTCACATTTCCAATTTTCACTGCCCACAGTGATCTTGTAAGTCAGCGTAAATATTTTCAAGTATTTACACACAGCTATTGCAAAACCTATGGGGAACACGTGTCATGGCAGAAGCAGCAGTTTATGGTGCTGGGAGAACGAGATCCTGTTGCCAACTGACAGCTTCTAATGGGCACAGGCAAGGCATTTTGTTCTGGCATGTCTGTGCTCTCCTGCATGAGCATGACTAACTGTCAGGTTAATGCTGCCAAAACCTTTGGGATAAGAGTCCTGAAGCCAGTGGTGGCTGTGTCTCACTGTCATCACCCAACCCAGCGCCCTCCTCCATATTCATAGGGACTGAGTCGCTATTTCCACAGAGAGTGGCAGCCACTGTAATTCCTTACTACTTCCTTTTTGAGAACATCTAGATCTTTGTCTGTTTCTCAGAGGGAGTGTAAGCCCAGCTGATCCTATGATTACTCAGAATTTCCCTTTAGCTGTTGTCAGTCCCTTTCTCAAGTAGCGAAGGAAGAGATCCTCAGGCTCTCTCCAATGAGACAGTGGCAGGGGAGGAAGCCAGCATAAAAAGTCTAGATCTTCCCACTACACGTATCAATCAAATGCTAAGTGCTTAATGGAACTGCAAGAGAAAAAGTATTTTACCTGTGAGCAGCTAACCCACATTTAGTCATACCTGTGTAAATCTGCAGGATCTCTTCTGGGTCTGACAGGACAGCACTAGAATTACCTCATTTAGCAGAGCCCCACATAAGAAATGGGGTGCATGTTCAGGAGGCTGGTGTCTCTATCCAAAGGTTAAGGTATACAAAAAGACCTCAGGAGCTTGAGGAAGAAAATTAGTGTGTGAACATGAAAACCTGAGGAAGGAAGGATGAAATTAATTACCAGACTAAAGGAAAAATGAAGACGCATGAAGAAAAACAATTAGTAGTTGAAAATGCTCTTGAGTCCAGTAACCTTGGATGCATTGAGCTCGTGGTTGCTACCACTTTAGGCAGTTATTGGATATCATATAAACCGTTCTTCAAACAAAGACAGAATTGTTTATGTTTTAAGAAGCAGCCATCAATAGTGAAATTAAATATCTGAATGAATGCAGGAGCATGTTCTAATAAAACATGAGGGAACTAATCAGGGAAGATTATCTGTCTTGTTCGCTTGATATTTAGCAGTGATAAAAAAAACCTTGTTGCCAATGTACTTTCCTTTTTGCAAGCTGAGCCTATATAGTGTAATATTAAATGGCAGAGACTCATAAAGAGTTTAAAAGCTTCTCTGCAGGACAGAGCTGAAGACACGCACAAAACTGAGATTTATATTAGATTACTGAAATGGTTACTCTTAATGCCAAACCAGGGCATCCTGGGATCAGCAATAACTTCCCATGATTGCACAGAGCAGCCTCTAGTCACGCAGTTGACCTGAATTGGAGTCTGATGAGTTGCAAAGAAGTAAGGCTTTATACCCTGGACTAAAGGAAAGCATCAGTTGACCAGCTCAGGACAGAAATTCAGCACCCACTTGCAACCCACTGATCTTTTTTTCCCTGTCCCCAGGGAAAAAACCTGAATTATGGCAGGGCCCACCTACAAAATGTTGCCTCTCTCTGGAGGTCCCTGGTACAAATTCCCATGCAGAGAGCCGAAAAGGAGGTCACTGCTTGCAATTACAACCTTACACTGTACCCTGGATACAAATAACACCCAGCGACAGAGTACAGACTCTGCCTGCTACTGCAGCTCAGCAGATGGAGTAGCTGCTAAGCTTAGCTTGCAGGATTGAGAAATGGATTTTTTGTTTTATAAGCAAGACCATGTGCAGATGAACTGAGGATCACCTACAGAAATAAAATCTATTACTGAGCAAATTTTTTAGGTCAACATACTACATGTCACTGTCTTCTCTTATCTCTTTTCTGCTTATTTTATTGCAGGAACTTGTTGGCTTGCTTTTCTGCTGTGCTCCAGAGCTGAATTTCAGCAACTGAAGTTGGTGGGCCTTGCTCAGAAAGCCTCCGAAATTTACCATTGTTCATCTTTAAGGAGATAGCTTAGAAGAGATAGTACAATATATTTGCATGTAATTTCGCATGGTTTTCCTGTGCTTTTATTGTAAGTAGGATTTGTATCAAAACCCAAAAATAAACCACAGAAGCTTGTGTCAAAGCTTCACTATGAAGCTTTGATGCAAACATCTGCTTCAGTACATACTCCCTGAAATCTAAAAAGGCTATTTTAACAGCTTCAGATATTGCACACTTTGTACTTAAATTCTAATGACTTTCTACACACAAGTTGCTACCTTGAGGTGGTAACCATTTTAGTTACCGTCTCCACACCTCTAGGCCCATTATAGACGTTTTAGAACCTCTAGGCAGGGCTCTAAATCCCTGAAATACCAACAGAACAATTTTTCTGGCAGAACACCTTCAAACCAAATCTCTGTATTTACATTTATGATTAATATAATTATTAAAGTGATCTGCACGAGTAAGTTCTTGATTTACATGAAGAAAGCTGTCTTTGTGTATATCTGCTTTTTTGTTTTAAATTAACATTTTCCCAAAGTTGACTAGAATATTAAAATTGCTTATCATGCACCAAATTTCCATGGTTAAGGAAATAAAATTTAAGTACAGCTAGAGAGAGCTTTGTGTGTACTGGGTAGATACCCGCAGAGGGAGTGAAAAGTGTAATTATTTGGTAATCCTAAAAGCACAGAACAGGTTGCCTTCTGAATGTAGCCATTGCAATTTATGATTTCTGCCATGCTATGTATTGATTTCTCTATCTTAAGGATCACCACCTTTCCTTGTTGATTGAATTCTAATTATTCACTCCATAGTTACATTGATTTTAACAGTCTTCTTGACAATTTTGTACCAGGCTGGTTTCAAATTACACGTGATGAATTCATCATGACTATTGATATACAAACTTCCATTCTCCAGCAACTTGAAAAAGAAACAAACTGCTTTTTCTCCCTTCTGCACAGGCCAAACTTGTGCCCCACTCAGTTGTCCTGTACCAGTCAGCTGGCCTTTGCCTGCACCTCATGGCAACTCTGGGGAGAAAAGGCGGAAAAGAAGGTTTAATTTTGTTTGTCTGAACCCAATGATGAGTATGTCTATAGAAGACGGTGATTAAATTAATTTTACTTTTCATATATTTCATCAAAAACCAGAAAATCTACCTGCAGGTTACGTCCAGGTGCTGCTTGGGTGTTATGGGGCCACCTTTACTCCCTGAAGTCATGAGGCATGGCTGATGGGCACCAAGGTGCCTATTTCAGCCACCTGGGATTGTCCCAAACCTCTCTGCCTGGTCCCAGGGTCACTCCCTCAGTGAAATGTACCCCTGCCTGTCTGATGCACATACAGGAATGGGCATTTGCATAAATCAATACCACAGCCCGATGGTTTTGCAATTAACTTCAGGGAATCCTTTTTGGCCTCATGGTTTTATTTCCACTTACCTTGGGCAATGACTTCCTACTCTTTTGAGTTATTGCTATATAAGGGAATATGCAATATTCAGTCAGGCTGAAAGCTACTGATTACATTCATCAGCTTTAATAAGATGTGTTATTAAATCTTATTTTCTTGAATTATCTATAGATCAAAGACATGATCAATGGCAGCCTTTAAATATTTCCAAGTCAACATTTCCAGAGATTTATTCATTCAAAAGGGCCTAGAAGTGTTTTACAATTGAAGGTTCAGATTCTACTCGCCAGCTTTATTTAGCCTTCACTTTCTTTCTTCTAAAGTTCATTAATCTGGGTCCTGAAGTTCTGGTGCTAAAAGCAGTTGAAGCATTATGATATAGAATAATAGAATCATTTAAGTTGGAAAAGAGCTTTAAAATCATCAAGTCCAACAGTTATCCCACCACTGCCGTCCACCACTAAACCGTGTCCCTAAGCACCATATTTATAAGACTTCTAAATACCTTCTGAGATCTCAGGCCCTTAACAGCCTGTTCCAGTGTTTGGTAAACCTTTCATCGAGAAAACTTTTCCTAATAACCAATCTAAACCTTTCTTGATGCAACTGGAGGCCATTTCCTTTTGTTCCATTTCTTGTTACCTGGGAGAAGAGCCTACCCCCACGTAAGTAGAACCTTTTTTCTGGTAGTTGTAGAGAGCAGTAAGATCTTCCCTCATCCTCTTTTGCTCCAGGCTACACAACACAGCTCCCTCAGCGACTCCTTGTAGGACTAGGGCTCCAGACCCTTCACCAGCTCTGTTATCCATCTCTGGATAAGCTCTAGCACCTCAAAGTCTGTCTTGTAGAGAGGATTGAACAGAATTCAATGTGTGGTCTCACCAGTGCTGAGTACCAGGGGACAATCACTGCCCTGGTCCTGCTGGACACATTATTGCTGATACAAGTCAGTGCATTTCTTGGCCAAAGCAATGCTGACTCATGTTCAGCTGGATGTTGATCAGCAGCCACAGGTGCTTTTTACTTCAGACAACTTTCCAGCCACTCTTCCCCCAGCCTGTAGCTCTGCGTGGAGTTGCTGTGACCCAAGGGCAGGATCCAGAACTTTGCCTCGTTCAACCTCAAACAACTGGCCTCAGCCCATCAATCCAGCCTGTCCAGATCCCTCTGCAGAGCCTTCCTAACCTCCAGCACATCAGCACTCCCATGCAACTCGGTGTTTTCTGTGAGCTCACTGATGGTTATTAAACAGAACTGGCTCCAATATTGAGCCCTGGGGAACACCACTTGTGCCTGGCCACCAACTGGATGTAACTCCGTTCATCACCACTCTGGCCTGGCCATCTAGATGGTTTTTTTACTCACTGAAGCATTCACACACGCAAGCCACGAACAACCAGTTTCTCCAGGAGAATACTGTGGGAAATAGTGCCATAGGCTTCACCAAAGATGTAGGTAGACAACATCTGCAGCCTTCCCTTCGTCCAGTCGGTGTGTCACCCTGTCGTACAAGGAGACCAAGTTAGCCAAGCAGGTCTGCAGGTCCAGACCATATCTGATGTTTTTATTATTATGGCTATATCTAAACTACCAGATGCACTATTAATGTAGAGGCCTGTCCATGCAGGCATCTCCAATGTGCTTTCAAGCCCACTTTGGGATAAGACATGGATATGGCCCTGTCTGCTTGCACCACCATCATATCCATGGGAGGGAGGTGGGGCATGCAGAGCCCAGGGAGTTGTGCCCCCAGAGCTCTGATCTTGTGCCTGTGCTCCAAAAGGGCTCAACTCCTGCCTGGAACCTGCTGCCCTTTTAAGATGGACTTTTACCTGCTCTCTGCTGGAAGAAATGTGACTCTGGAGTACTATTTTCAGTGTAAATGGTAGAATTGTGGGTGCATCAGAGCAAAAACTAATTAATGGAGAAAATTAAATCAGATGATGATTTTATAGCATGCGTCTATTGTGCACCCACTTCACTACATGTACCCATTTAGAAGCAGCATACAGAAGTTCTACTGCAATGACATGTTGTTTTCCTTTCTAATGAGGAAATGAACAAGTTATCCTCCTTTAACCTTGCATGTAGAAAATAAATCCAGCAGGCAGGAGAGTCTGATGATTTCAGATGTTATTTTCTAAATTATAAAGCTTCCTGTGGAGATGAACTTTATTATAATCTCTGACAATCTATCTGGTGATTACTGTGATAAGAGTAGTAAATGATCTAAAAATGTGTACATCGTCTTTTGAAGTAGAAAGGAAATTTTACAAGAGTTCTTTAAATCTCAGAGCAGAGTCGTTTGTTCTCTGTTAGGATAAACACATCAAGTTAGGGTTTACCCTGAGCAGCCTAGCAGAAAACAATCTGCATAAATAGATGAAATTTTTATCAAACAATGAATAAAAGATTCAAACAGAAAATTGGTTTTCTTTAGTTTCTATGAGGTCTAAAAGGAACAAAATTACCGGGCTATTTCTTTTCCCTTAAAATCTTTTTATAGATAATGGTGAACAGATGATTCTGTCAAACTTCACTTGCGATGAATTCAAGACAAGATAATATCATCATCCATCTTCTTGATGAGCCTCATCATTTTATCTTCAGTCTAAATCCTGGAGAAAAACTTAACAAGCTCTACACATCTCTTCATTTAAAAATTACAGTTGAAGGAGAGAAAATGTTTAAGGTCAAACTTCTAAGCTACCATCTGGAGCTCATTTAATAATTGCCAAGAACATCTGCCACTACTGCACATGCTTAAGACAAAACTTGGCCAACATCACCTTTTCTTTTAAGGACAAAATCTTCGAGTCACATGAGCATTGACTGAGATGCCTTTCTGCCAGCAGTCAGAATTTAGCACAAATTTAGTGCAGTTTGGCAACCCAGTGGAGCTTTTAATAGATAAAGACAGTTCTGTAGTTCACAACACAGAGTTCATCATCTAAAAGCCCGGTTTTGCAAATAGCAGTCTCATTTAAAACTTTGCAAGACACACCAAAAACGTTGAGGGTGGGGTGTGGTGGGAGGGTATCCCCTGACTGATGAGAGCTGAAATGAAGTTGTGGAGTAGTCAGAGAAGACTCCCATTATTCCTGTTCTTGGAGCCACCCCTCCACTTTGGCTCTCATTTTTCTGAAGGCAGTATTTTTGAAAGTACTGTAAGTGAAATATGAATGCAGACACTTAAGAGCTAAACAGAACACGTCCTCAGAGACAGGTTTAATAGTCTCTGAACTTTTATAAAAAAATGGAAAGATACAAAAATCTGAAAAACATATGGCATACAAGATCTAATTTCTCAGATAAAGATCTGTGTCTTTATTCATATTTCAAGATATAGCAAATCCCACTGGCTATTAATTCCTTACATTGGGGAAGACATTTATAGTCTTAAAAATAGTGTAAGGGTGCTATTCTTTACTCACATGCATGAATTCCTAGTAGCAAGAAGTAGATAGGAGATGAAGACCTGTATAAATTCTCCTAAATACAGGAGAAATGGTTTTGGTTTTTTTTTTTTTTAATAGCTTGTATGGAAATTATTCCCTCTAAATGATGGACATGACAAATAAAATGCCTATTAAGATATGATGAAAATTTTAACTAGAAGGAGATGTTTTACATGGTTGCATCATTAGTTTGATGATTTGATCAGACAGGACAGGCACTTTCAGACACGCTTAGTGTATCAAATTTCTGTAGTTGGTAAATGTCACGCATTGGATTATTTTCCATAGGTGAAAAAGTAATACGATATACTAAATATTTAGTTATTTGACTGAACTATGTAATAACCAGTGTGTGCAATTCGAGATAATCCGTATATATATTAATAGGTATAATGAATAATTTCGTTCCATTTATAGAACACCGAATCTGTATTTTAATGGTGTCTAAAAAGCAAAGAAAATTGAAGTGATTGAAAAACTGAATGTGACTGAAATTCCCACATTGATTATAGATCAATTTACTTTTGAAACTGAGAAACAGGAGTAATGCTTCGTGTCTTTTTCTATATGAGTTTTTAAATTATGCTATATTTTGTATTTTAACAGATGGCAGAATTTAATCCTTATCAGAGGGACAGGAATTATGTAGAAACTGGTAGTGTTTGTCTCATGGTGTGGAGAAGATTAATGAGAAGTATTATACTTTAGGTTTTTTTTATTATAGCTAAACATAGGTCTCCTAAGAAATTATAATCAAATTTGGGTTTTTACAGAATTTTTCTGTTTGTGTGAAAATGAAGAGAAAGATGCCTGCAGCCAAACCTCCAATCTAGCAACTATTAGCTTTCCGAAATTCAGAGCACCATTATCAAATCCATGACACAAAAGACATTGAATGTGATCTCCACCCAGGCTTATCTTTCCAGTTCTGTTCAAGAATTTTAACTGGCAGAGGAACCTGTCACTTCGAATGTGATTTTACATTTTTTCTTGATGCCTAGAAATTGTTTATCTTCAGTAGGATCTAAATGTTTTCTTTGCTTTTGAAATGCCTCTAGTCTGAACAGTCTGCTTATAGCTGAAACAGAATTTGTAAGCAGGATGGCATTCATGGTGTGACTCTGAAAACACTTTCTCACCTGATCCAGATTAATTTCGACTGCCATTGAATCCTCAGTCTGCTGAATATCCCTGGTGTAACTTCTCTACATTATGAAAATTTAAAAAGGACTTCTGCTTTTAAGAATGAATTGACTACTGAGAAAGTGATAGTTCACAGAATACCCACAGATGTAAAGCAAAATGTCTCCAAAACCTTAATTACAGTACAAGGATAAGAATGCTGAGATTGGTGGTAAACTACATTTATAAGAGCAAACATTTAAAAGTTAGGAAAGCCTAGAAGTTAAGGTCGACAGGCAAAGTATACAGTATTTTTTGTACATTTTGCATACTTTAAAATAGGAAAGAAAAATCATGTTTTATGCTTAGCACGGAGCCAAAGAAAGACAGATCTGAGCAGAAATGTGCATGTAATTTGTATATAAGAATTCAGTCTCATTCTTTTCAATACAATTGTAGCTCTTCATTGGGCTATTTTAGTTATTAATTTTTATTTTGCAAACAATGCCATAACTTTAAATTGCAGGAAAGGCTAAAGCTATGCTTTGATTATTTGTTTGCAGTTGATAATCATATGTATTTGCTGCCCATGTTTGCTAAGATGTATTTTTTGTGTCGTTGAAGCCATGTAAAAAATTGTAGTGGTTTATTGTGTTAATGCACGTCTTTGTTGTGGTTTAATCCCATTGACAATGAAACACCACACAGCCACTCATTCACTCCCCCCCACCCTGGTGAGATGAGGAGGAGATTCAGAAAATGGTAAAACCCATGGGCTAAGATAAGAACAGTTTAATAACTGAAATAAAGTAAAATAGAACAAAACCAGTAATTGTAATGAAAAGGGTGACAACAAAGAGAGAGACAAACAAGTGACACACAATACAGCTGCTCACCACCCACTGACTGACGCCCAGCCCATCCCCCTGCAGCAGTCAGCCCCACGGCCACCCCCTACTCCAGTTTAGGTACTGAGCATAATGTCCTGTAGTGTTTAATATCCCCTTGCCCAGTTCGGGTCACCTGTCCTGGCCATGCCCCCTCCCATCTTCTTGCACACCTGCTCACGGGCAGAGGCTGGGAAACTGAACAGTCCTTGACTTAGAGTTGGCACTGCTTAGCAACAACTAAAACATCAGTGTTTTATCAACATTATTCTCATACTGAATCCAAAACACATCACTAGGAGGAAAACTAACTCTATTCCAGACAAAACCAGGACAGTCCAATAGCAGCCAGTGTAAAGCTGGTGCACATACCATGTTTGTCCCTCAGCAAAACAGGGATGAAAATACTGTTTAGAGTTACTTTATCTCAATGCAGTATGGTGCTCCTTAATCATGTCCTAGCAAGCAGGCACACTTAAGCACTGGAAGTCACTGAAGAAGAGGGGGAAAAAAAAAGTAAAAGAAAGAGGACAATTTGGAATTAAATTATTTTGGCAGGTGAGGGAACTTTCAGCCTGGGTCAAAGTAATATCAGTTGGATGATTTGGAAAGAAAATCCTCATGTGGCAAATATTTTCCCTTTGCTTTTATCAAAGGTATTTATAGTTTTTAATAACTGCGAAGACTCACACTCAGCATCTAATGTGGTATCCTCTGTTGTGGTAATAATGCTGATAATGCCATAAATAAATGCAGTGGTTTGGAGCTGCTCAAGTGACAAAATCATCTTTTTTCATTCTTCCTCTTGCTAGCCCAGTTACATCTCTTGGTGCCACCAAAGGTAAGCAGACTTTTGAAGACTTATTTTACAGATTGAGGTGGAGGATGAAAAGTCATGTCACATATACCCTCCTGGCTCCCAGCTGCTGAAAGCTGGTGTTCCAGGGTATTTCCCACCATCATTAGGCAGGGGCTATTATGGAGACGACATGGTTCGTGGTGAGGTTCAGTTGAACTGGAGGAGAAAATGCATGGAAAAAGGATCAGGGAGAAATGGGCAAGGAGAAAAAAGGTTAGCAGAAAATTTTATATTGCAAGAAACAGGGGAAAATAGAAAAATGAGAGACTAAAAAGTAGGTTAAAATGTCTAAGAAAAAGGGTTGAGAGGGAGGGAAGAGAAAGGAAAGGAAGAATTGAAGGTTAGTTTGAGAAGTTTGCTGACGCTCTCAAAAAATGTGTAGTATCAGGAATTCCCCAGAACTCCCCAACTCTACAAACAGGAGAAGACAGGCAATGACTGAAAAAGCTGGTCTTATTTTAATTAAATGTTTATTTAAGTCTAACATATTTGAAAATTATAATTGGTTTCCCCCAGCAATGCCCTTAACCAAGCCCCTTCACAAAGATCTTTGAAAAGCAGTCAACTCACGAAAAATCCCAGTTGGCAATCCTTTTTCCCTGAAAAAGAAGCTTACCGAAATCTTCAAAGGCCAGAATCTGGCATAGTTTTCTCTTGGGTAAAGTTAACTCTGCGAGTTGAAGCCCCGCCAGGAAGCGTGACGTGCTCCAGCTTGCCGCATGCGTGGTCTCTGCGTGCCCAGACCCGCGGGCAGGAGTGACCAACCTTTCTGCACAGTGATACCTCATCCCATGCGCCCTGCCCCTGCCCATGGAGCCTCACTTTTGTGCATGGCCCAGGTGGAAAACTGCAGCTGCAGCCAGGAAGGATGACTGAGGGTAGTACGAAGGCAGCTGTGCAGTGTAACCCATCCCTGCTCACGGACTGTGCAGTGCTCAGCTGTGGCACCGCAGAGCGTGTTCTATCAGCAGGGTCATGGTCCCACAGGAAGAACAAAACACATGAATTTTAAATGAGTTTTGTTCTGCCAAAGCTGATTCCCCTCCCACTGCCCTTTGGTGCGGGCAGAGATCCCCTGCAGCTGCAGGTGAAAGACAAGGTGCCATAACCGTGCACCAGAGCAGGTTGTCATCCAGAGACCTCAAAAGCTGGTTTAAATTATTGTTTCTTGGACAGGACTTCTGATGACTGCGATCAGTGTTGATGTGTAAGAACAAACCTTTCAGAAGAAAGAATATCACATCCTATTGCTCTGCAATTAAAATCCACAGGGATATTTAGAGAAAATGAAAATTCATGCCCTTGCTGCAACCTGTGTAAAAATGTACGGAGTGACCGCCTAAAAGCTGAAATGGACTGCAAAGCTTCTAAATGAGGCTGATGTTGGGAAACCACAGCACCAGATTTCTGAAATTCAGGCTCTTTTAATGCGTTCTAGTTAGGGTACTTAAATATTCACATCACATGGTCTTTGCAAGTCTGATATTAGAACAGACACAGAATAAAGGTCAACAGAGAGAAAAGTCTAATAATAATAAAACAAAAATGCATATGCATTCATGTCTTTAAGAAATACACAACGGAGTTGGCTGGGCCTGTTTAGAGGAAGTCATTTTTCAGACAGAAAAAACAGTTTGCGAAGGAAAGCTTTCATCAGTACTTTATATACAGTTTCTGCGCGGAAAGAATTCCTGGTGAAAGTACATGTACACCAATTATCCACTGACTGCAGCCCCCTCTGGGGAGAAGGAATGGAAAGTCGTTTCTATAGCTCATTGTGTCAAGGGACCTGACCCTCTGGCTCAGGGGGGAGTGTCCAGAGTCCCAGGCTGCAGCGGGAAGTATTTTGAGGGGCACACTCAAGAGTGGGACAATGCCCTGCCCCAGCTCCTCTGACTCACAATCCCTTCTCACCCCCAACCCAGCCCAAACCATGCCTGGGATAATGGCACTTTTCTGGAATGTGCATGGGAATCTAAATGAGGATGTCTACCATGCTGCTGGCCCCACTGTACCTCCCGGAAGCCTCTTAGTTGGAAGCAGCCTCCCTCTCTATCTCTCCTGATGGTTGTTAACAGTCAAGAAGTTCATAAGAGGGAATTGAGTTTTCCATTTCTGAAGAAAAATCAAATGATTTGCTTTTCAGTCTGAGACCTAGGCAGACACAAATATACCAAGTACAATTTTGTGATATCAATTTAATTGTGTATTTCCTTCAAACTATATGACCACCTGGATGCAGTCAAAACAATAACAGCAAATCAATGTTTGTGAGGAAATGCAGTTAACTATTAAGATCTAATAATATGCTCTCTTGGAAGCTGCTGTAAAATTCTTTGTTTCCCTTTGCAAATGAGTGTTAAGAATGCCAAGAACCAACAAGTGTCTAATATTATTCTTCCCCAGATGAAATGAAAAGATATTGATTTCTGTGAAATAGATTCCTTGATATGTAAACACATTATTCCAAGGCTTAGAAGAATCATATACTTTTATTTCTTCTCTCTTCTGAAAACACTTGAAGGAAATACTTTATGAAAAGAATAAAATAAAGTGTTGGGTATGTTCCTGGATAAAAAAGCCACGACACATACAACTTACATTTTCACACTGTGGACATATACATTCCTAACTTTACATTATATTTACTTAAATAACGGGCATCTCTGAACACTAAAAGATGTGAATCTGCATGGTTTCTTCTGTGTGAAGTGGCACGAAGCCTTTCTGAGGGACACTCAGTCTCATGGTTTAGTGTACAGTAGTCCTGTGAGGAGTAGGAACTTGGACTTGATGATCCTTATGGGGCCCTTCCAGCTTGAGATATTCTGTGATTACATCGTGTCTGATCATGAGGTTGAATATCAGAAGAGATTCTCCTTCTTACCACTTGCAAAGAGCCCTCATGTGCTACATGTTTTAAATGGTGTTTCTACTGCGTTATAGCAACACAAGTGACCCCCAAACAGGTAAGGAATAGGGATGAACCAGTACAAAGCACCTCCTTTTACTGAGTGGTTTTGCAACTGATGCTTAGGGTTCTCCAGTTAGGTTAATCATTCCTATCATTTCATTGACTAGGGAAACTGTTAAAAAGATTATAGAACTTCATTAGCGCTCTGTTAGTCCTCAGGTGCAATCAGCCACTTGAGCCCTTGCACTCTTCTTTACAGTCGCTTTCTTTGTCCACTACAATAAGCATGTCAGGAAATCGGTAACTGATAATCTAGTTATTTCTATATTTATATAGAATATATAAATATGCATGCATGTGTAATAGATAAGAAACCTTATGAATTTATATATTGCACATATATCTAAAATTATAAGCTAATGTTTATAATTAATTATAAGTTTATACATATAAATTTATGTATAGAAATCTGGTTATTTCTATATACTCAGAATGAGAGAAACTCTCCAGATTTAAGAATTTTAGATTGCAGAAATATCCTTTACTCCTCTGGTTTTTTCTTCTTTCTTTTCCTCATAATGCGACCACCATAATTCAGATTTACTTGGGGCACTCATCAGCTGAAGCACCCTTCTTCAAGAAGCTTGGCCATGGATACTACCATTTCATAAATATCTTCCATTTCCCAGCAGCTTTGCCTTGTCTTGAGTGTGCACAATGGAAAAGAAAAGGCCCAGGAGTTACCAAGTGCTCAATAAAGGAGAAAGAACATTCCTATGTCTGCCATGGAACAGTGCAAAACAGCAAAGAAGAAAAGCACGTATTGTATTTGTGGTTAACCACGGAGAAAAAGGAGATGAAGTCCCAAGATTAACAACAACAAAAAAAATTATCTGTGGTGGTCACAATAACTAGATGGATAAAAACACCATGTATTTCAATTCAAGTTAAATAAAAGCCTGTTTCTGCCTAATACTTTTGATAATTTGTCCATGAGCACTTCATTATTTAAACAGCGTTCATGTGGTACAGCCAAGTTTAGAAAGGATTTATTTAACATGCCATTACAGCAATTAGCCCCAGGGAAAGTTCAGCTTGCATACCCAGCTTCTAAATATGTCTTGAGTTTGTATTTATCAAGCGAGTTTCCTTTTTCCCCCCTACTGAGTATAAACTTTTCCCTTTTTTCCTCACCTTGCGGCTTCTCTGAAGCTTTCAACCTGAGCTCTTTTCTGAGCACCTGGCATACTGGAGCTCCAATCCAGAGGTCCCCTTCCACCTTCCCTCCTGAGGACACCGGCACAATGTCCATCCTCAGTCCGGTGCGTCTGTCAGGCCACATGTGTCAGTTCGGATCATGACTGCAGGAGTAAGTAGATAAAGACAGGATGTTTAAGAGGCAGAACGGAGATTCAGGACACTGAAGTTCAGTTTCTAGCTCTGATGTGACTTGAGGCAAGTCATTTAATCATTACCTGTATCTCGGCTCTCCAAGTGTGTGTGGTAATAGTTGTAGTTTATCTCCACCTTGGTTATTCGGTCCATAGTGGATGAGCTATGACTTGCAATATTTATGTACAGCTGGTAGCACATCAAGGGTCCAGTCTCACTTTGGGGCTCCAGACACAACCGTTCCTCAAAAAGCGTTTTGAACCCTATGACTTTGATCAGATCTTCACAAACAAGTAAGAATGACATTCTGATCAGTGGAGGAAATGAGTTCTGGTGCTCAAAAAATCTGGGTTTAAGTTTTCCAGGATATCATACTAAAACAAAAAAAAAAGAAATAATATTTTCTCTTATAAATAAAAAATAAAAACCATTTTATTATCTTCTGGATTCAAGACATAACTTCCTTTGTCTGTACACCTCTCTTGATAACAAGGAGCAGACACAGCACCTGTCTCCGTCACCACAAATACCTCTGGGCCTCCTGATTTCATTTTCACTTTTCCTTTACTACCATCCATAGAGGTGACTCTCCAGGTTCCCTTGGGAACAGGGAAGGACACAATTTCTTACAGGTTTCAGCTGAATGCAGCGTGTGCAACCAGTATCCCAATGCCATCAGCTGATAAGCATCTGACAGTGCATGTGGCAGGAGCTTGCACTTTTTGCCCTCCAACATAGATTGGGACCAATTTCTGCTGCATTTTCAGCAGGATTCCCCATAACATTCAGTGCACAAAATGCAACTCTAAATCTACTCCTTCTTATGTCTTCAAATGCAATTAGGCTTTTTTAACGGTTTTGATGAGCACACATTTCACAGTCATAATGAATTGCAAGTGTTACAAAAGAAAGATAGTGTTTCAGAGCCTCTGCTTGCCCTACGTATTAGCCACAAGAGGCTTAGGGAATGTCACTGCCTGGGTTAAAAGAGTAATGTTGCTTTGCTTTTTCAATATACATAAAAAATCAGCCTTTTTCACTCTGCGTACTCTTTCTGCACAACACGGTGAACATACATTCATTATACACCAGCTCTGAACAAAGCAAAGTGATACCAATGGAAATTTTTTTCTGAAGCATCAACAGGATTGGCCAAACTCTGATTTTTTGGAGGCAAAATTCCCCATCTAGTTTAATTTTCTAGCACTTATTCTGTCTGTATCATATAAATGAACCAAGTACAATAATACTTCTAGCAAATGGCTCAACAAACCCATAATTCTCTGACAGCTTTAACCACTGGACTTCTTTTTAAACAGTATTTTGATCTTTTTCCTGCAAGTCTGCAAAAAATTAAAATCTGAATATTTCCAAATCTATTTCCCAGCATTACTTCTTTTGCATTACATCTGGACTGTTCAGGATTAACGGCTACAGCAAGAAAAGGTGGGAGGAATTTCAAGGGATCCATGAACACTACCTAATGTACTGCTGCAGTATAAGATTAACTGACATCAGCTTGACCTGCTACTCGCCTGAAGGAAAATGGTCAGATGGTATTTGGTAAAGTTTATGAGATGCAGGTTCCCACTGTGGTGTAGGAAGGTCTTTAATTTGCTGTCATTTATGACTGGAATGTTCCCTAGGCGTACAGCTTCGTCACAGAAGTGACAGAGAATCAAACTTCAAGCCGGCGATTTTTTCTCCCCCACTTTTCCCCAGCATCCTTTGGAATGAAAGGAATGTGATACGGAGAGAACAGTGCACGTGTGATGAATAGTCTTCACGGGACAGTCATGAATAAAATAGAAAAGAGTTACATAAGCATTTGGAGAGAAAATACATGCAACTGCTCTCAACTACTTGCTTAGTTGCAAGGACATATGATCTAATTTAATTTAAAATTTATTTTAAATTCAATTCTAATAACTGAGAAAGAAAAAATAATTCTTCAAAACCTAGTTTGGAAGAAACAAAAATTTTGCTCCCTGATCATAAATCTGTGCCACGTTTGAAGCACTCATTCTAACAAATGTAACGAACAAGTACAGAGAAAAAGTTATCCTGGAAAAATAAATGAACCCCAGCTTTTGAACCCCAGCTAGCTTTGATCAAGACCAAACTTCTATATAATGTTAGGAAACCGCTCATATATTTTAGTAGGAAAAACTGTCTGGTTATAAAGGAAAAAACAATCACGTCTGGTTTTCCCTCACTGAATTCCTGAAATTAACAGAGAGTGACATAGCGGCTGTGAGCGTTTCGTAGTTTCTGGGGTGGAGGAGGGAATATTTCTCACTGATTTCTACTGACCCCTTGTGGTAACCTAAACTGCATATCATTGCGGAAGGAGACTGGCTTCCTCCTGGTAGGACGTGTTTACCGCGGGCAGGAGGAGTCTTAAGAGCTGACTGACTATCTCAATGGCCTCTTAAGAGCAAAAAATGCTAAGTTGTAAAGAATCCAGAAGATGGCAAAAATTCAAACGTTTTCTTAGTCCATGAGAAGAAGCTTTTGGACTACTTGGTGCGTAACAAGGCTGCAATTCCATAGGACAGGTACTGACAACCTGAACCTGAGACTGAAATTCAAGTAATTAACTGCATCCACCAAAATCCCACGAGAATTAAATTAGAGGCAAATGTATGCAACTTTTATTTTGCACTACTGGGGAATGAAACTGTCTATATAAATGCCTTTCTGAAAACTAAATTCAGTGCTAAGATGGGCATTTATTCAAAGGTGGGCACTGCCCCTCTGTTGGGTAATTTAGTTTACATGTCAGCCAGAGTAAGAGATGGGACAAGCTGTAAGAGGGGTGGTTAGATATATCCCAACTTTTAGCCTTTCCAAAGTACATATTAAATCCACTGAAAGACAAGAACATTAAAAAATACCTATTTGGAAAAAAACTCCAATTATTGTAATATATGTTCACCTTCAAGTACATGTAAATGCTTTATAAATTGCATACTCACTATACAACCATTCTGTCACTTGGGAACAAGCCAAGGTTCTTGCTACTTCCATTTGTCCTTACAAGAGAGTCACTTGCAGAGGGAAAAAAGAACTAATGGAAATATTAAGGAGTGTGTAGCAAATTTTACAGTTTGATTTTTATATAGAAAAATTACATCTGAATCTCACATGATCCATGTGCCTGGAAATTGTACTTTACAGATTTTGTCAGCTGTCAAAACACATAATGAGTACCTGAAAGATAGTTATTGTTTATTGATGAGGGAAAACAACCATAAGCAGTTCCAAATCTCATGTTATATTTCCCTAGAGTTTGAAAAAATTAAAAGTCTGCTACGTTATCTGACATGTCTTCTATGGAGTTGGTGGTCAGTTATATTTATTGGGAATATGTTCCAGACCATTTAGCACACATGGAACAGATTCAATTAATTCAGTATTGCTGTCATTCTTCCCTCTCTTAAGAAAAAAAAAAAAGAAAGAAAGAAATAGCTGGAACTATGAATAAATGTTATGTACATTGGCAAAGCATACTATGCGCTGTATACATAAACTCCTTTCTCCATATGTTTTCACTTGTTTCATGTGCTTCCTGTAAAATTGTTTTAGGTTGTCCATGAAAATTTAAGGCGAAGGATTTCCAGGAGTATTTTCTGTCCTTTAAAAATGAAAAAGAAGACAACAAAAAATACCTTAGATGAAAACAGTTAGTTATAAAATTTGAGAGCAAGTAAATGGAGCTTTCAAGCTTCCAACAAAGTAAGTGGGCAAAAAAATCACCTGGGAAAATATATTTGCTTTAGATGTAAATGAATCAGGCTTAAACTAAATCTCCTTGTCTTTACATATTAGGGAAGCATCTTTCAGCTTGCATCTTTCAGCTTAACTTTTGGAAATGGGAATAATGCACAATAGTCATGCCTGATGGGCCACCCACAGCATGAGCATGGACCTCTGACATGAAAAGAAACGTGGAAATCAGGCACGCCTAACTCTTCTCCTGTGATTGCAGCAGAAATAAAATTAAATGTCTGAGAAAATAATCGTGAGCAGAATTTAATCAGTCTTGGAACATTGCCCTGAAAAACTGCAGTTTTGACTTTTCCAACTGAAAAAGAAAAAAATTCATTGGAAATTTCCCTGTGGTTTCATGGACTCGGAAAAACAACCAAGCCATTCAAAGGGTTGATGAGCAATAAGGTTACAGCCTAATATTTTTCTGTTTGATCCGGGCTTCAAAAACAGTCAATAAAATATTTATTGAAATCGTAAAATCTAAAATCACAAGCTCTACATTTTCATAAGTTTGTCTTTAAAATATTGTTCTAATGTCTGCAATGAAATTTGTTATCCACTTTTCCTTCTTATGTGTTTCATATACCAGCGGCACTTTAATATGCGTTGGGATGTTTTTGGAAGGGGTAAGTTTTCTTTTCAAAACAGTTTAAATATCTGAACAGATGTAAAATTAGCCAACACTGACAGTATAACCAGTTGTGTACTGCAGACAAACTTGTCAGAAAATTCTAATATGATATTTATCAGCTTTTACATGAGAACACGACTATCAGCTTCAACACAATCTAGGATAATGTAATGTTTACAGCTGAAGAATGACTGAATGCTTATACTTACAGAAATGTTTGCTTTTAATGGCCACACTTTCCATTCCCACGATACAATAGTCCAGAAAAAAACCTTTCTCTCTCTCATATAGGCTAGGTTATAACAACAATTATTATGATTTTTATATCTATACAATGATGCCTACAAAATATTTAATACCTAAGCAGCTGGTGCACTGTGGCTGATGCTTACTAAATGAATAAATGTTTTGTCTTGTGTTTCCCCCGTGTACTTGCATCCATCTGTTGTCTTGTGTCATTTTTGATTGAGGCCTAGAGGCACTACCGCAAAAAAAATAATGTCAATTTTGTTTTCATTATTGCAGGGCCAAGAACCCTACTTCCAGCCTGAGAACACTCTGGCACTTGGTGCTGCACAAACACAAATGCAAAGAGATGTTTTCCATGCTTACATCCTATGCAGTAGGAGGATTTTACAGCACAAAATTTTGCACGAGAAGTTTAAATTGGTATTCATTACAGGACAAATAACTTTATCAAGCATGCAGTCTGAGTGAAAGCAGATTTACCAAGCTGGCAGAGGAAACTGTAGTTCCTCCTAATGAGCACTCTAAAGAGTAGAGTGTTCTCCAGGTCAAAAGACAGGTGAGCATCTGTTTCACTTCACATCCTCCCCATCCTCACCATGCCTACAACCTGCCCTTTTCCAAGACAAGAGCTCACCAGCTCTGACCCAGAGACACTGGGGGCCATGGCGTGCTTGTGTGTGCTGCACTGGCTGCTTCTCCTCACTGCAGGGGTTAGTCACTCTGTGCCACTTCAACACAAGCCCACAGAGCTGATCTCCATGAGTGTGTTCTAAGGATAGCTCTCATTAACAGGGCAATTGCAAACAGTGCTGTTAGGGTCGGGGTTGGCTTCTCAAGGAGGTGCCTTCTCATTTTCACTGGCTGCAGAGGGAGACTGCCTGGCTAACTCAGCTGATTAATTCATGTGCTCGAAGTTGGCACCCTAATACTCTTATAAATGTTTCAAAACACCTACTGGGTCAGAATCAAGCCTTAAGTTTTAAGGGCTTCCCTGCTCAGCCCTGAGGTATGTAAGTGCCTGTATTTGCGTGGTGGATTTCTACACCCATACAACCATATGTGCAGATCCATACAGTTCTGTTCTTCTACAGCACCTGAAAATACATCAGTGAGGGTTACGGAGTAAGTGCTTGCTAGCACAAAGAGAGAGTTTCTTCAGACTGTGTAACACCCAGAACAATTCTGCAACCTGAGCCCCTGAAACCCAACCTGTCTGAAATCAAACACTCCTCCTTTGAGGGAGAGGCACAGAGGAAAGAGAGCTGCAGCAAGAACAAGAAGAGGAATGACAGAAAAGGGCGACTGAGGATTGCAAGTTCACAGGAGCCTGTGGTCCTGTGTTGTTTGGATAGTGAACTCAGTCTGTGAGTACAATCCAGCATGGACTCTTTGTTCAGACAATACCTTCTAGGTCTGAGCCTTGCTGACATTAGCTATTTAAGCCCAAAGAATGATTCATGTAAAGGTGAGTGAGATTTCATCCCAAATGTGAGTATTTTAGGACAGGTCTATTGCCAGTCTCACAGTCTGTGAGCTCAATTTTCTCGAGAAACATCTTGGAGTTGTCTGTCTCGGCTGAGCAAACGGCTTCAGGGACAAAGAGCTGAGTCCTGGAGTGAGTGAAA
Organism: Rhagologus leucostigma; assembly: GCA_013397725.1. Taxonomy (NCBI): domain Eukaryota; kingdom Metazoa; phylum Chordata; class Aves; order Passeriformes; genus Rhagologus; species Rhagologus leucostigma. The sequence goes on along the minus strand of VZTD01004941.1, from coordinate 732,524 downwards.
TAGATTGTCCCTGACACCTCTGTCAGGACAAGTTTCTCTCAAGAGAAGGACACGATCTCTTTTTCTTGGAACTGCATAAGACATCATTCAGTACGGCCATGTTTGACAACTAAGAGAAACACAGCTGTATTCCAGAACTTCAGTTAAATAACTTGGTGTCACAAAAATTTTTAGAATTGCAGTTAAAGCTGATGACCCATTTTCCATTTTCTTAAATCTCAAATAAGGTGTATTAAATGTTCATTTTCTATCTGTTTGAGAATGTACCTCTGAACTTTGAAGACCATTCCCCTTGGGGAAGAGAAAAAGGCGAAAGGGGAATTCCCTCATATATTCAGAAGAAAATTTATTCTGTTTCGTGTAATTGCTGGCATGGGACCAATCCTTCCCCTCAGAAATGGCTGCATGTCATATATTGCCAACTTGTCTAAAATATTAAATTCAACTAAGACAGATACATCCCAGATGCGGAAATTTTGTGGGAGAAACTGGTGAAACATCTTGTTCACCTCTGACCTCTTCTTTCTCACATATCATGAGGCCATGTGATGGACCTCATATTAAACTAAATGGTTCTTGGGATGGAGTAATCTCTAAGACATTTTGGGTTTCCTTGGTTCTGTTTTTACTGGACTGGTGGTGGAAACTTGGACTTCTAATCCTTACTTTGCTGCTAATGAAACGCATGACAAATATTTTTAAGTCGTGGATATTTTCTTAGCTCACTTTCCCCCTTATTTTTAACAGTTTAAGTAAAAGAATAAATAAATGGTTGATAAGCCCGTGTAGCACAGGTGCCTCCTCAGAGCTCTTCCTGCATCACTGAAGTGACCCAAAGCCTGACACTGAGGCCAGACCTCAATTCCTGATGTAATGATTACTATGAGGGCATGTACCCCACTTACAATCAGAACCCCCACATTCCAGGCACTGCACACTGCAGACAATCATAGAATCATAGAGTAATCTCAGCTGGAAGGGACCCATAAGGATCACCAAAGTCCGACTCCTGGCCCTGCACAGGACACCCAAAGAATCACACCATGTGCCTGTGATCATTGTCCAAATGCTTCTTGAACTCTGGCAGGCTGGTGCTGTGACCACTTCCCTGGGGAGCCTGTTCCAGCATAAGAGATATTTGTTATCCCCCAGGGCTTTCAGCTGGATATGAATGACAAACGGAGCCAAAGGCTGTTCTTCCATTCATCAGGGAAAGAGACTGAGCAGTTGTGCTCCATGGATTTTGTGTGAGAAAAGTCTGCAACTGCCTGCATTGATGGTCTTTGTCTGATCCTCAGAGCATGACTAAAAAAAAGGGGAAAAGGTAGGAAGATGAAGGCAAAGTCAGTTACAAAGTTATATATATGATAGAAAGCTACATGGGGAGTAAAAACAAAATCATAAAATGACAGGACACAAATGCAGTGGGAGTTAGGGAAAGATGAAAGAAGAAAGGAAATTGGATAACAATAGTGATCAGAAAGAATAAAGGCAAAGACAAATAATGACAAGCAAGAGAGAAAGAGGATTAAAGGTGAATGATGAAAGCTATGGAAATAAGGACGGTAGCTGCTACCAGAATTACAGGAAGTTATTTTATTTAAGATGTCATTGCTAGGAGTCAGAAAACATATTTTTGTTTAAACAGAGACGATCTTGAGAAGAGGAATGTTTCAAGGCAAAAGGGACTTTGGAAAAATGTAGAAAACAGCTGACAATATGTTTACATGGCACTAGCAGCTGCAGAAGTTACCTGAGGATGGCCTAGCTTGGTGTACTGGCAATGGTACAGCTTGCATTAACACTGACTTTCACACAGCCTGAGCAGTCCTGTTAAAACATGAGGAGTTATAAAGTATCTGAAAATATTCCTTCAAATACTTTTTTTTTGGCTTTTGAAAATTTCATCTGAGAAGGATACACCATCATGAGTTTTTATAGTTTCATTCTTTTTAATTGTTTAATAATGAAAATTTTTGTATGGAATAAAAAAAATATCACACAACATCATCGGGAACACCAGCAAACTTCCTCATGAATAGCTGATACACGTAGCACAGGTTTTGGAGTTTGTTTTACAGGCACAGTTTGGGCTGACTTCCAGGGAGTCCAAAACTGAATACATGCAAGGAGCTACAGGTAGAGCGCCAGGCCCTGAGAAATATCCCTGTCTCTTTCTCTCTTGCTGTTCTCTGCCCAGCCCATATGGACATCCGAGATGCTCTTGCCAACAGGCTGTGCTTACACCATTTAGAACTGAATTAGTGGTTTGGGGAACAAGCACCTGAAAACCCAGTTGCCACACAAATAGAGCTGAGAACACCTTCCCCAGACAGCCAAGACTATTCCCTACATTGCAGCAATAGGCATAACTGCTGAGACCCAGTAATCCCCAGAAAGAGATGTCAACCCAATCTCATTATTCTCTTGATGAAGGCGATTGGTGGGATGAGGAAAGCAAGGAGACAGAGAACCAGACATGGCAGTGGGGTCCCTGCCAGGGCAGCAGTGGAGGAGCCTTGGGGAGCTACCGGGGTGGAACCCTGCCATGACTGAACCAATTCTAGAGTCTCTGTGTCCGGGGTGCAGGGGAGTATTCGAGACCCAGGTGTTAATCCAGGTCTGCTTCCAGCCGTCTTTGCCTAACAGCAACAGCAATAGCAGCAGCAGCACATTTTTTGCAGCACCTGGTTTCTATGGCTGCTCAAGAGTATCTCCAAATTCATCTCCAGAAAGGACTAATCACAGCTGATGTACTCGCCATACTAAATTAGAGAAGTCCCACCAAATGTTGTTTTAATGTCCCACTGCTTAGTTCAGTAAAAGACGTGTTCTCTAATTCCTTGTATTAGTTCTTTGTTGTCCCCAGAGAAGAAGCCTCCTTAACTTAATAGCAGTACATGTGTAGTTAGCAGCTTGTAACACCTTGCTCTGTTTCCCTGAATGCTGAGGTACACTGAGTTTCTAAGTGGGACTGGTTGCCACAAGAGCTTGTAGTCTTACTGGTTAAAACAAACTTTTTTTTTTCTGGGACCTATATCTCATTCAATTTCTTGTGATTCAGGCTCTTCAAGTGCTGTCAATTTATTATGAAGGTCTAATTCTCAAGACCTGACTCTAGGGATTTAGTAATTCAGTGGGACTTATGGTGCAGGAGAGCCATACCTTTCTGTGACTGAAATGACACAATAGCAGAGATAATATCTGCAGATTTTTTTCAGCCAAAGATCTTGCCTAGAAGAGCTCACAGAATGAGGGATATCTGGCTGCAAAGAGCTCCGTAAACAGTAATCATTGGAGCTGGGTGGAAAAAGATAATTTCAGCTCCTGGAAGATTTCAATATTTGATGACTGCTTTCGTGTCAATTTAAAATGAAAGCTCAAAATGTCAAAGTTCTGCTCAGTCAGATTCCAAGCTCAGTTCAAAATCCTGTGCAGATGCAAACTGTTCCTAAAGCCCCCCAAATTCTGAAACATAGACCTTGATGATTAATAAATTTTTCATGTGAAGGGTTTTCCCACCAGGAAGGAAAGGATTTCTGAGGCCAGGCTCTTTGAAGCCCACCCAGAGCTGGCAGCCTGACATGCACCACTGGTGGCCAGCAGTGAATGATCTACTCTCACCAGAGTTTTACTCAGTGAACTCCAAGCCTTCTTAAACTGGCTTGAGGATGATTCTGTCTCTGATGAAAGAAGCCTCTGTAAGCCATCGCTATTCAGAAGGAACTGTCTAGAAAATATGTTCCTTTCCATTTAGAATCCAAAAAGGGTACAGAGAGTACCATGTTTCATCAGCATAAATAATTAACTGCAGAATGACATGTAATATTCATACTTGAAAATCATTAAACAAAATAGGCTGGAAAAAAATTCTTAAACAGGGAGTGATATTAATCATTTAGCCACAAATTCAGCTTAGAGCTTCTCTTTTGTTTAATTTAATTATTATTTAAAAAAATCTATTCACAGGCAGATTTTGCTCTGCAAATCCACAGAACTAATACCCACATGTGAGACAGTCAGCCTGAGGTTTAGCCTCTTGGAGTATTAATTAACATCATGAGGCATTGTTAACAATAGTGGACGAAGTCAAAATGAAGAATTTTTTGCGCTTGGTAAAATAGGGATGAAAATGGGTCAAGAGAACAATGCTTTTCATACAGCATTGCCTTCTTAGCTGTATTGTACGCTCACAGATGGTTTAGTTCATGCAAGGTGAAAAAAAAATTACCTCTCTATCTTTGCCGTATCTCCAAGCATGCACAGCAGGATCCTCTCAGAATGGAGGTGTTTAAAAGAAAAGAGAACCCCGGAAGATTCATGAGGATTTCCTAGACAAGAAAACTCTACCATGTAAGAGCTGAATTCATCTCAGCAAGTGGAGTCATCCAGAGCTATGCCGCTGCTCTCACTGAGGAGGTGATCCCATGGCAAACCCCATGAGCCAGCATTGTTTGGTTCATGGCCTGGAGAACAATCACACACAAATTCACTGTGTCAGATCTCAGTGGCAGTCTTGTTCTGCCTTCCTGGCATCCATTCTCTCTTTCCTTCCCTTTTCCCCAGCAAACAGAGCTCAGCCTGAAACTGGACTCTGTGAGATGGCTGTGGTTCCGACAAGGAGGGAGATAATTTATAAAATAAGAGTAAAAAGTGTCGAGATGGACTGGTTGGAAAAAGATGTCCTATGGCTGGATATAAGAATGTCTGAACATTTGTTCCAATGGGGACTGTCACCTATTATCCATCAGGAAGCTACCAGAGCCTCAGCTTAAAGAAGAACATGTTTTTTCCTCTGCTTTTTTTTTTTTTTCATGCTTACCTTGAGTTTCTGGAATCACTGCAGCAACTTTAAACCATGACCCATCATGCTTTTGCACTGCACTATGTTCTCAGCCAGTTCTGAAAGGCTTCATTCACAAACTTGCCCATGCGATGCCAAGGAGCCTCTGCAGAGTGAGAAGACATTGTACACTTGAGTTTTGAAGTGCAGCCTACTTGAGGAAGAAGACATTATTCTCTTAGGATTTCACTGAATTCTGCAGCCCTTTCAAGTACGAAAATACAGTCCTTGTGAATTGTCCTTGTAGTACTACATGTACTTCACAAACTTAGACTGGAGCCATAGACAGGCCTTGGACCCCACAGAAACTCCTTCATGCTGCTAGGGATACACAAAAAGTGACTTAAAGCTACTCTGCTGGAGAAGGCAATTTTTCCCCTGAGCCTCGAGAGTGGTCAAACATCTGTCAAACATACCAAGGACTCAAGGCATGTTACAGGCCCTTGTCTTTTAACACATGCATGTTTTGGAAAGCGAGTATAAAATCTACCCAATGATGACTCTCCTTTCTCTCCCACTTCATGGTTTTGTTTGTTATTTATTTCAGTCAGAAGGCTGAAGGGGACTGCACAACAGCAAAACAGTATAAGGGCTTGTGCACTTGCAGGTCATATACAGTTGTTTCATGAAAGGTGCAACCACGTAAAACACCTACAGTTAGGATTTCTTCTAACAAATTGCCTGTGATAGTGAAGTGAGATACTTTTCCTCATTGGTTTGTTCATGATGACCTCATGCTGAATATATTATACATCCATAAGGGAGTTACAGACACATACATGCTTTTCTGTCTCATCAAGGTTATTCAATCTTAAAAAATAAACAATAAAATTATGATTATCCTGTGGTGATTTACTGTACCATGTTTAGGACTCATCACTAAATTACATGGAAAAGGATTTTTTGTTCTGCTTTAAATGAAAATCATAACACAGCTACACAGAGGTCACCAGTGTCTCCATGGCAATTCTCAGATGTGTAAACTGGCAGTCAGTGAAAATTTTCAGTGAAATAATTTTGCTGTGAGTTTGTGATTTTCTTTTCCTGTTTAACAGCCCTGTCTGTTGAGCTGCCATCTCACCTGAGCTGTGAGGTCTCTAGGGCAGACTGTGTGTGCACAGTGCCTAGTGGGATGTCCACTTACTAATTTCCCTAGCTCTCACTTAGAATAAATAGGTCAACCAGTATGATAGGTGTATACCAGGGTGGTGACCAGCGAAACCAGGTGTTAGTTTGCTGTTATAATACGATCCTAGGGAAATATTCCTACTGTTAAGTGACATCAAATGTGAAAGCAAAACACTTTGTTGGGAAAGAAAGGCAGGAACGGAGTTAGGGTAGACCTCTGGATGGCACTGTGTTTTGTAGGCAGAAGAAGCTGGCAGAAATGGATACATCATTTAGCACAAATTTACTTGTGCTAAAAACTGATCAATTAATCTGGCTTAAAGTAAGACTCTATTTCTACTATCAAGATCTGAAGGCATAATTACATGAGCCACAGCACTTGTAAGGGTGTTCAATGCAGACATGAATTTATTAGAAAACAGGGAAAACACATTTGCATATTGAGTTCATATTTCTAGAGGAAGAATTCTATGCACTATGCCAAAATAAGAATTTAAATTGTCTAATATGAAATTGTGAAATTTAATGAATGATTTAATAACATCATTGGCATTAGCACAGATGGCTCACCATGCTGGTGCTTCACTCTGTCTTGTATAATGGGAACGGTTGAGAAATGCCACACGTTTCTATTACACAGTATAATATGGGTGCCTGCACAGTGTTCCACTGAAGAAGTTCCAGTGCCAATGCATGAAAGTTATCACTCACGTTTCAACTGCAGAGGAAAAGCCTTGTTGATTTATAACTGCTGAGTGGCTTAGAACAATACAGAAGCAATCTTTGTTCTTCGGGAGTTATACGTTGCCCTAAAGTCACAATGAAGCAAAGCACAAGTTCCTATGGAGCATTACTGCTAATAAAATATTTCTTTCTGAGGACAGGGAAAAATTAACAATGAACTCTAAAGCTGATGGGTTGGGCAACAGTCTAATCCTAAAAAGTGAATAGTGTCTGGGTGCTTTGCTGTAACCTTTAGCCTGGCTTTTGTTATCTTTGAAGGATACAAGTATTTTAAAAAATGGCTGGACATTTTCTAAATATCTGAAATTTGCACGTGCTTGCAATTACTGAGATGAGAACTCATGTTTATTTAAACAGAAGAGAGGCCAAAAATCACTGTGTTTAAATCTCTGATTTGGTTAACCATGTAGTCTCATAGACTAGCAGAATTTGTGCTTTGGGGAATAGGTAGGAGAAGGAGGAATGGGGATTGGTCACAGCTGCAAAGGTATGAAGGCTGAACTGTTACCAAAATAAATGTTTGGTAAAAGATACCCTTAAAATCTGATAGATAGCAATCCAGGTAAACCAGAAGACTCATTTAAGACCATTATTTTGTTATGAAAAGAGTGGTAGCAAAGCCTCGGCTGTCTCGGGTTGGGTGCTAATTTGCCTTGGCATTGAGAAGTGGCTCTTTAGCAAATTTAAATGTATCGTTTATGGTTAGAATATGAGGGACTTCAGAAAAACTTTTCACAAAATTTGTGAGCATGCAGATGACCTTCCTGTTTCAACCTGCATTGCAGATTGTCTAAACAAGCAGATAATTGTTATTATTTTAATGTTTTACTCAATACTGCCTTTTCTGGTTTCATCAGAGGAGGGAATTGTCATAAAAAGCAAGAGAACAAGGATAAAACCCTGATTCCCCTTAAGTTCTTGGCAAAATTGTCATCGATTTAAAGAGGAAAGAGATGTGATTTTTTTCCCCAGTGCTTATCTACATCCTTGCAAAAGGGAAGTTTATTTTAATTTTGCACTAGGATGCATCTAGGACTATCAAGCCTCCTTCAAACATCAATGTCTCAGCTGCTATTTCTCTGTGCAAAGGCAATTACAGATTTGCTTCTGACATCTGTGTGTATGTTTCAAGGCTGAACTAAAGTGAAACTTGGTTAAACACCGTTTGTGGCAGTGGGGTTACCTTGCATGCGACAGCCCTCACCTCCACTTTCATCTCCCCCTGAGAGCGGCCCCTTTGATGGCTTTCAGTAGAACGACTTATCCCAACACCTTTTCACACAGATTGCACAGTGAACCCCAGAGCAGTGAACCAGAGGGTAAATTTGCTTTCTGTAAGAGTTTGCTTTTGTTGGAGAGCATGACTGAGACAGTGGGTCAGGAGAAGCTACTTCCATCTTGAAAGCACTGTTGCTTGGTAGGGGCTTAGGACTAGTTTGACAAGGCTAGATCAGACATTCAGTGTTGTACATCATTGTAGTTAGCAAGTTAACTCTTAGAAGGGGTACTTTAACATAGTTTAAAGACAGCATTTGACCTACCTTCTAAGGCAGTAACTGTTGTCTTTTAGCACACAGAGCCTTTGGAAGCTGGACAACTTTTATCTTGGTGTCATGGACAGTGGTGAAATGTGTTGTCTCTATCCGACAAATGTAAAAAGCAGCAACAGAATAGTGAAGAATTCTCCCTGAAGTCTAATGATCTGTTATTCATCACTGTTTATCAGTGCCCCTACTGTATATTTGCTGTGCTGTCATGGAAACAGCCGTTCCACCAACCTATTAAGAGAAAATTAAAGTGACACTGTCAAGAAAAGCATATGTTAGAAATTAATTTCTTACCTGCTTCACAAAAAAATCCCCAAAATATTTTTAATTCTCAACAATCCTATTTGCATTCATCTTTTGTGAAGAAAGTAAAGACAGAAGCTATTCCATAAATTCACAAACCAAAAAAAAAAAAGACCTTTATACAATAGATCGCAACTGACTTTACAAGTGAATTTAATAGAATTTGTTCATTATAATTTGCTTTGGTTGTTTTCCAGTCCTCCCACAAGAGCAGGCAACTCCACCTAGCTCTGTATGCCAACTTTTTTATACGGCAAAAGGCACAATAGTGCCATTTTGGCACACTGGCATGTAAGAGGGCCTTATCCCATACTGGCTCAACACTGTCTCAAATAATCAGAATACTTGCAGTAGCTTCTTCAAGGTTGCAGTTTCATAGCAGCATTGGAGGTACTCTGTTTTCCTTGTCATTGTCTCTGTTCCCACCCCCTCTCCAGCTTTGTCCCACATTTTCCTGGCACTGGCATAAGTACGTATTTGATCTTCCTGTAATGTGAAGAAACTGTACTCACTGGGTTAATTTTTTTTTCCTGAGCCTGGTCAGATGACCATCTGACCACTGTATAGAAAATGGGGACAGTATGTTTCCTGGAATTGCAAACTCAACTTAGGATATGGATCCACAATATAACTGCAAGGTCGAGAAGGCCTCCAACATGAAGTCTGGTGTAGTTTAAGTCCTCTCACCCATCTAACTCTTAAAAATTATAGTATTCCATTTACTGGAAAATTGTTCTACTCCATCACCCCCAGTGGAGTTCCTTAAGAGCAGTAGCCTCCTCTGCCACATCTCCAGCGTGTCCTCCCTTGCCATTGAAGTATATTCTGTCCCCTACTCATGCGGAGGCGGGCAGATATGCAGTGGTAGAGTCAAGCTTTGCAGATTTTCCTGTCCTAGGGGACTCTGCTAGCACTTGTGGCTCTGTTAGAGCTTCTTGTTGCTGTCTTAGCAGTGCAAAAAGCTGTGCTGCACAAGGGAATCTACCCAACAGATTCTTGCTAAAATGTTGCTCACATGAGGACCACACAAAAGCCATCCACAAAGTCACTAGAGTCAAACTCTGAAACTAGACAGAAAACAAGAGGGAATCAAAGCCTAGATGGGTAACTCTTCCTGTTCTATTCTTTTATTCAGATGAAGAAGGTGAGGCAATAACTTAGTGCTAATATGTGTGGAGACCTTGAATGTGCTGCATCTTTCTCCAGTGATCTATGGTCAAGAAAAAGGGCTGATGAAAGTAATTATTTATAGAAAGCATAGCAACAGCGCTAGTTAAAGCTCAATAGCTGTCACCATGACTTTAACAAAAGCTTGTGAGAGTCATACCAATTCGATGGTGTCTTAAAGTGAGCTGAACTGTAGAGAACTGCAGTTTTGTTTCTGATACCAAGAAAATCACCAGAGTAACAGCAGTAATCAAAATGAATGAACCCTACAGAGATATAATGACTATAGAGCTGTCAGCATTTTTTTTCTTCCTGCTCTGGTTGAACCCAAAGAAGGGAGTACTGAGTAAGAATCCACTGCAACTATCAAGCACAGTGCATTCTGTGTGAGACTTTCACTTATTCTACTCACCTGGGAGTACCTAACCTTATCCACAGAATAAAGAGTCATTAAAAATAAGGGTTTTTTAAATTATCACTTGGGTTTATGACCTATATTTACAGAAGTATTTTGGTTTTGCTTATGCTATGGCTGAAGTTCAGTGTGTAACACTTAGTCACATCAAGTGCCTTCACCCATTCAGAACAGACAATGTTGGCTTACTGCTGTCTCCATATACGTGAATTCTTGTTTAACTCCCTCAGCAGCAGTCTAAACTAAAATATCACACTTATACAGCAGCATTAATTTACTTCAGAAACAGAACAGTGAAAATTATGCCCCTGCAACAAAGTTCTCCTCTGGTCCCAGCGTAATTCTTAGGATCACTTTCATCCTTTCCTGTTGTGTCCCACAGTCATCTCCAAATGACCTCCACTGATACTCCCTGCTTTCAGAAGTTTCAGACATCTGTGTCACTTTTTTTATCAAACAACACAGATGCTGAATTTACTTCAAAAAGTAATTCAAGAAGTCTCTAGTGACTTTGTATGGCTTCCAAAGCACTAAACATATTAGCTTCATGCAACGTAAGACACCAGACCTACAGCTTGCCTCTGATTCAGATATACTTTGCATCTTTGAAGCCTTGAAGTAATCTAATCATGTATGCAAGTCTGCAGGAGCCAAAGCAATCTTAAACTTTGGTCTGGATTCTTCATAGTGAATCAGCCTGTGAGCTTGTCCATTTCTTTACTTTTACAGTAACTATTTTTTTGGATATGAGCCAGTAATGTGCACTTGCAGTTGAGAAAGTCAACCATGTCCTGGACTGTATCTAAAGCAGCGTGGCCAGCAGATTGAGGGATGTGCTTCTGCCCCTCTGCTCTGCTCTGGTGAGACCCCACCTGGAGTGCTTCTTTAGTTCAGAGTTCACAGTACAGGAAAGACATGGATCCTGGAGCGGATCTAGAAGAGGGTCACAAAGATGACCAGAGGGATGGACCACCTCTCCTGTGAGGAAAGGCTGAGAGATTTGGGGTTGTTAAGTCTGGAAGAGAGAAAGCTGCAGGGAGATGTTATTGTGGCCTTTAAATATTTAAAGGGAGCATATAAGAAAGATGGGGATAGTCTTTTTATTAGGGCTTGTTGAGATAGAAGATGTCCCTGCTCCTTGTGGGGGATGCTGGACTAGATGACCTTTAAAGGTCCCTTTCAACACAAACTATTCTATGATTCAGTAAATATCAAAAGGGATAAAAATGTCATAAATCTGTATATAGTTCAAGCTGATATTCTATTTCTACTAGCAATGTTATAGTATTTTTGCATTAATGATGTGTTGAGATACTTGCAATGATGATTAGTCATTCATATGCTGACTTTAACTGTGTTTCACAACATTAAGCATATATCTATTTTTATACAGTTTATGATCTCACAGTCCATTTTATCCTTATTTTTAGAACCAGGAATTTTAACAAACCAAACATTTAAAAAAGCTGCAAGAGCTGCTTGATTGTCAGTATTAATTGTAGGAACATTGAATTCGTCAACTTATATCTGTTGTTGCTATGTGATATCAATTGTCCTTGGAATAATCTTCTCTTTTGCCGTGAATCTGGGTGGTGTGTCACCAGTTTTGAGTTCCCTACTGTGCTGGAATTTTATTTCAGAATTAATTGCAATTCTGCTCTGAGTTCTGAGGTACTGTCTTTTCTTGTTAAAATTAAACTATAGTATACTACCTCCCATACTGCACCCACTGCAATTTTTGTATGTGTATGTACACAGACAGCTTATCAGTGGCCAGACTTCATTCCAACATTTATAAAACAGTAACAAGTCAGAATATTCTGCCATTTTATTAGATAAGAAGGTGTACTTTACACAGAAAAATAGGGAGAATGCAAAGGGCAGATCACACTGTTTCCATCACCTTGTGAACACCCTTGTAACGTTACTTATTTGCTGTTGAGGGTGATTAACTCTCAAACACACTGCTTGCTGTGAGATCACCTGGCTGCAGGATGACAGGCCAGGTCTCCTTGTTCCCTGCCAAGGGTGCCATGGCCTTGCTGCCTTGTCCCTTGGATCAGGTACCCCGACAGCACCCACTGCTCCAGCTGCAGCAAAGGGTTTTACACAGCAAACCCACCGGGTTTTATAGGAATTTTGTGTTAAACACTAGATGTCACTGGCATACTCTTAACACAGTTTGTTGGAATTGACTGCACAGTGCTTGCTCAGCCCCTCACCCAAATGCAGAAGCTTTTTCAGTGCCTGCACCTCACTGGCAGAGACCCCACAAACCCTCCTCGGGTCAGGTGTGGGGGCGTTTTCAATGCCCTCACTGCCCAAACTATGTGTTTGCTTGGGAAGCAGCAAGTATGAGTGTTTTCACAAAGACAGGTTTTGCTGCATTTGTATATTCTCATTGGTCTCAGACAAACACGTAAGTAGAGGAAAAAAGTACAAGTTACCCAGAGAGAAAAGAATTAATTACCCAGTTATCCTACCATTAAGGAAAAAACTAACCACAGGGTCCTGTCCCTTCTCTGAAGGAGAATGGCTGTCCAGCACAGCAATTAGGTCAGACCTGTTTATCCATGCTGTGAATAGGAAAAAAGCACATTTGCTTTGGAAGAGCCATAAACAAGAATAGCATTTTAGCTCCAGTGTAATCAAATTCAAATATTGCCAGAGGTTTTTTTTAAAAAAATTACCTTGATCATGAAATAAGATCTGAATAAATCATCTTGGTTATCTTTCTATCCTTTGGGCACATTTTAACAACTTCTTTTTAACAAGGCTTATGCAACACACTCCTGTGTCATAATGCAAAATTTCTGTGCAGGCTTTTCCTCTCTCCCCAGCAAGTCCGTGACTGGTAACAGCAGTCTGGAGCCCTGGCATGGGCAAGGTAAACAAAAACAGTGCCCAGTGGCAAACTAGAAGGTACCTTTCAGCTTACATGATAGCCTTTGGAAAGAACTGAGACACCTCTTCTCATGACCTACTGCCAGACACTGGAAAATGTGCAGAGTGAAGTGCAGGCTGGCAACAGGCAGGACAGCAGCTGTCCCTCGGTCCAAAAGTCAAGAAGAGATGAAAGTGGTCTGGTATGGATGAGAGTCTATCTAAGAAGACTTTCCCTGTCTGTTTTTGTTTGTTTGTTTGTTTGTTTGTGGGTTTGTTTTTCCTTTTTTCCCCCCCTTTTTTTTTTGTGACCAGAGACGTGGGGAATTGTCCCCAGTTTTTCAAAGCGTAAAAATGGGTATGGAAATATCTGAGCTCAGGCGTCTGACTAACTGTGAGTTATCACACACTGTGCTAAGAATGAACTTGTTTAATGACCTCAGAAAGTCTGAAAAGCAATTCTAAATGCTAAGGTTAGAACCAAGGTTCTCTTTGTGCCTATACAGAGCTCATCACACCCAGCTTTGATTCAAGACACATTCTGTGTCCATCTCTACAAGCTACATCTACCCAGAAAAGAATCCTGGAAGCTTGTCTCCATTCTGACACAAGTCAGTCAGTGGGGTTGTCCTGATCAGTCAGGATAATTTGGGGCATCTTCATGCACAGCAGGAAAGAAATAATTTTATATTACATCCATTCCCTTATCTTAAGGAGCAAATATAGAGTCTCATTAAGAATCAGCCACATGGAACAGAACTGCAACCATTATAAACTCAGGAATTGTTCCCTTCCAAAAATGAAAATAGACCCAAGCACTCTGTATCCTTCATCTCCACTTCCTTTCCCACACTTCAAACGCTGAGTAAGGAATTGGGTTCATGCTATGCTTTAAAGACCCACCACCTCTGGCACCAACATAAACACTGGTTACTCATGTAGAAGTCTCTCTGTGTTGCGCTAAAAGCATAAAGGCAAAGCCCAAGCTGTCTTATTTGGGCTAGGTATGAAATGAAAGTGAGTAGAAAACAAATGATGCTGTTCAAGATAAAGTCACTGAAGGATGAAATCTGTAATAAACCTTTATTTCTGAATTGTTCACTCTGTCCTTTCATTGTGAATAAAGATTCCATATAGAAAGCATGATTTAAGTGGAGATCAACCAAGTAAAAATGCATATTTAAAATACATCACAAATTTATATAGTGGATTAGTATAGATTTTTTTTTTTTACAAATTCAATCAATTTTTATTTATATTTGTTGCATTTAGAAAGAAAACTAAGCTTTGGATTTTTTCCAGAACTAACCTGTCTTTCTGATCAAAGGGAATACACTAATATTTAAAGTTTTTTCAATCTATTTTCCCCCTTCGTAATGTGGAGATTCTCACAAATTACTTTTTCTGACTGTGAAATGCTGATATAGGTAAAAGGTCATATATTTGAAGATCTAATTCAGCTTCCAAGGATGATAATGTTCATGTGCACATACTTCAGAAAACCACTTGTTTGCTTGTCTTGAAGAGCGTATCTGGTCCTCATGGCACTGTGCCACACACAGGGACACTGATGACCTTTTGTCTTACCCAAAAAAATTTTCATTAAAACCCTAATGGCGAAGAAGTTTCAAAGAAGCGTGAGTATCCTTCTTAACCCATCTCTCCATGTTGCCCTAAATTTGTTTCAACAACTTTCAAATGTTCAGTTTCACTAGTAGCAAAATCATAAAAAGCTATTAGCACTGTCCTTGTATTAACTTCAGTAAACACACACTTGTTTTTTTTCCCAAATAGTTCAACTTTTAAATCTCTGCTAAAGTGTTGCTTGACCAGTGATGCATATTTCACAGTTACTTTTGCATGTAAACTTTATCTACTTACCCAGAAACTTACCATGACAGATTATGAAAAACAATGAACCATTCTTTTTTTTTATGTATTTCAACATTATCCATGAAATCCTGATGACACTGAAATCACTACGAACTCTACAATTAATTTGAACAAACCCATCATTTTATCTCTGTCTCTTTGTGGACCGAGGACGACGTTACTCTTCTAATAAATTTCATTAATCAATTTTTTTCATTGATTTCTTCAAGAGAGAAGCCTACCCCAAACGTGTTATTCACAAAGTAACTAATCTACATACCTAACAGGTGAATAAATACTCGCTCTTTTGGCACTGAACAGCTCCGGCTCTGTATTTGGTAGCAATACCAGCAATTCAGAATGCTCTGAGAAACTCAGAGAGCAATCCGTAGTGTGTTTGTGACAATCAATCACTCAGCACCATCTGCAGAGTGCTGCAGCTCTGATGGGGATGCAAAAGGTGGGGTGCCACCTTGTCCTCCCTGATGTGCTCCTACCGTCCAGGCCCCGTGTGACCCCGCTTCTGCAGTGCCTGTTTCCTTCCACGCCTTAGGGCTATGCTGGTTCTCTGGAATATATTGCAGCTTCTTTTGCCCTTCCCATCACCTTCTGCACAGTGAGTCTTGTATCCTTGCCGTTTATAAACAGCTTAGATGATTTAGCTATGTAAACTATTAGACACAGCCTTTTATTTTCAGTTATCAAACTGCAAAACTTTTTTCATCCTCCCTTACAGCCTGGGTTATTAGCAGACCCATCTGTGAGGTTCACCAGCCTGTGTGATTAACACACTCATCTGCTTCAAATCTGTTGATAATCTGCAGATCAAAGTCCCACTTGACTATGGCCATTAACACCTTTCAGCGTAAGAATATAATTCAAATATACTTTTGCTAAGATTTAATTTTTTTTTGTAAGGCTAAGAATCTGTTTCAGATGACTGTTTTCATAAGGAAAGTCCAAGTGCTTAAATGCTCTTGAGAAGCAAGTGAAAAAGATGTTGCGGTGCAGTAGAATCTGGGGCGCATTTCTTTAACTGTTTATTCTTCAAAAAAACAAAATGAAGGGACTGGCACCTTTCCCCAGTTATCCTGTATTCCAGCTTCAATATCTGCAGCACAAACAGTATTTTCCTTGCATTAAATGCCTTGGGCTTCAAACCCCCGTTCCATTTTCAGTGCCTCTCAGGACTTTGTGGTAACTGAGCTTCTCTATTTATTAAATGTGACAAAATGTTGCTTTCTCACAACAGTAAAGTGTTCATGCTGGCTATCAGCCTCCACTGCTTTCATTTGGAAATGATGTAATGCAAATGATAAAGATTTTTATGTCCCCTCATGCTCCAGGACAGCCACAAATTAACATTTGTTACAAGGAAGTTAACTATTTTATTGCTTTTTAAAGTCAGATATATTGATTGCATAATTTTTCTATTTGAGTCTCCTTGGTACAGCTCTTTTTTATTTGAAGCTCCTTGGTAAAGCAACACTAGATCACAAAAATGTTGGCTGAAGTGAATCCAGGCTCAATATGCAGTGCAGAGCAAGAAGATAAATCTTTCTGGGATATCATCTTTTTGTTCTCACATTTCACTGAAATACATTACCCACTGTGAAGGGAAGAAAAGCCTCAAGGGCTCTTGGTATTTCACAACTGTGAATTTCCAGCTACTTGCTATATTTATGGCTACATTATCAGTCTTCATCAGGATGCAGTAAATACCTTTGCAGAGGTCAGTATCTTGGATTTAGTTCAATTGTTATTTTCAGTCGTAGTAGAAACTTGACTTAAATCACTTCTGTCATGTACTTGGGACACTCAGCTTGTTCCACTATCTCCTGCTCCTTCTGAAATGAAGGACAGCGTCTCTGCATGAGGCCACTGAGAATAAGAAGCTCTTTGTTGCCTTCCTGCCAGCTTTCCTTCAGTCAGTCTTCTTGTTCCTAGCACTGATCTGATCCTTTAGGCTCGACAGATAAACCAGTAATTTCTGCTTTAACATCTCCATATGGCTTTCAGTCTCTTGGTCTTCATTCTTATACTTCCTTTATTCAAATTCACCTGTCTGAAAATCCATTCTTTCCCATGTATACCTGCAGTTATTGCAGCTCAGCAAAAAACAATACTTTTCCATTGTTCAGTCTACCTCAGGCTTCAATACTGAGCACCATAGCACTCAGTCATGCAAGATTTCTGTAGCATCCAGATTTCCGGATTTTATACTGCCCAGATTCCTGTCACTTTCTTCTGAGTGAAAACTAATTCTCTCTACAAGGACTTTTCCCCCTATCTTTCCACTCCTACGCCTTCTACCCACCTCCATATACTTCACTCCTGTATTTGACACAGACCTCTAATTAGCCTAATTAAATCAGATCAGTGTGTCCCCTTTATAGAAATAAATTATGTATAAAAAAATTGATTGAGCTGAAATGTAACCCTCCCTGGAACATTCCTGCTCAGAGCAGATGTCATTTGTAAAATGTGCTAGCAGCTTGCCTGCCTGAGACACAAATTTCTCTCAAACTCTTAGCTTGGTTGTTTGTTAGTCACTTGTAATAGTTTCAAACTCTAACCCAACATCGTCATTAATTTCCACCTAGGAGAAATACATACACAACCCTTGTTCCCTCAGAGAGCTGAGATTCCCTGCTCTTTGTCATATTTCCTCATTTTCACTTGTTCTTGACTTCTCTCTGTGATCTAGCAGTTTCCACTCAGCCTCAGACAAGGTTTCGCATTATTTGCTCTAAAAATAACAATCTTTTCAAGCTGTAAATCCATCTTTCTTCTTGCCTTCATCTCCGGCATCTTAGAACGTCCAATCTGGTGCAGAGAGAGTAACATTGTGTCCAAAATTTCTCATCTCTGGGGCCTCCCTGCTCTAGAGGTGTTCCCAGTGCTCCACACAAGTGTTCAGCTCTGCTGGCTCTGCTTGAACTCACAGAACAGTGTCTCCTTGTGGTGGTTTGAACCTGAGTTGATGGACAGTCGTTTAGACCAATAGCGCTTCTAGAAATTTACATATTTAAACCGCGTGGAGATACGGGAACTTCCTCATGCTCCCGGCTCTTGGACAGGTAACTGGGGTGCCTGCTCGGCGCGGCGGGCCGGGCTGGGCCTGGCAGCTCAGTCTGGTGGGGTCCGGGCCGCGGCCTGTGGCTCTCAGCGGGCCGGCCCTTCCCTAGTGCGGCTTGGTAAAATCGTAACCGTGCTTGGTGCAAACCAGTCCTGTGGCGTGGATGGTTTCCTCTCCGGTTCAGCCGCTGTTTGGCAGAGATCATGTGACTACTAGCGAAAGATAAGTTCCAGCTGCAAGGCCCAGGCCCGGGTAAAATTAACCCTTTCAGAGCTGTAAGTTCCCCAGAAGAAATGAAACCTGCAGACATCAATCCTCTCCCAGGTCAGAGGAAAGGGAAAGGCAAAGGAATGTGAAAAGACACCATGACAGTAACATCAAAGTCAGTCAAGAAGAAAGAGCTGAAGTCCAGAGGGAGGAGATAGAGGAGATGCTCCAAAACCTAAAAACTGAAATTCTTTTGTGAAGCTATGGTGATGGACTATGATACATCAGAGAACCCCTGGTAATTTCGTGATAAGCATAGGGGGGGTAGAGCATTCAAACTGCCACCAGCAAAGGTGCCTGTGCTGAAATAAGTAAATGTGGAAGTAGCTGTGATCCAATGAGAAGCCTGAACAGAGAGAGGTAGTGATGAAGTGAAGACCCTTACTTCCAGGGAAGAAGAAGTCTTCTGTTCCTAGAGATGAAGATGATCCCAGAGGTGGATGAAGAGAACCTTTGCTCTTGAACAGCTCATCCTTAAAATTGTACTCCATTAGCTTAGATTGAACTCTCAAAAACAGTTGTGGGGAAAGCTGTAAATCGAGGGAAGGGACTCACACATGCCAACAGAAAACCACCCCGGGCAGCTGTTGTGCTGTGCCACTGAAGCCACGAGAAGACTCTTGTGGAGAAGCCCCATAGTATGGGCAAAAAGAGACTCCTCTCCCTAAATGAACTGATGAAAGACTATAATAGAGGTGGTAAACTGACTGAAATAATCCTAAGTTTGTGTCTTTATGTTATAAGTGGGAGGAGGGGGGAGGATGGAGGGAGGAAAAGTGTTCTGAAGGTTTATTCTAACCCTTATTGTTCTTTTTTCTCTTGGTTCTGTTAATAAACTTCTTTATATTCTTTAAACTTTGGAGCTTGCTTTGCATTCCTCCTAATTCTTATTTCACAAAACGTAAAAATGCAAACAAACCCACTACACTCCTTCTCCTGTTACTGTCAGGCGGTCAGTCAGCTCTACGCACGCCCATTTAAATACTACCCTGGCCTTCCAACATGGAAACTGTCAAACCTTTCCCTTAGCTTTCAGCCCACAGCCTGCTGCTTGGCATTCTGTCTGGAGCTGTCAGAATGTCACATCTACTACTTGGTTTTTAGGGTTCAATAGCCAGTATTGGATTTATCAAGATTTCCTTTTCTATATTCATTTAAACACTTCACATTTGTACCAAACATGTGAGCCCCAAAAGTTTGTGTTACTTCTCTCTGTGCTTACCTCCTACCCTTGTCTGTCTTCTTCAAATCATGTTTCTTCTTCCTTAGCCTGCAAAACCCACTCTTTTCCATTCTTCCAACCAACTCCTTTGGCAAAGTAAAATTCATTCCCTGAAAAGGCGGGGTCATGCCTTCTGCTTCTACTTCTTCTATCACAGCACCCCCGTTTCTAAGAAATTGTTTTCACCAATTGCAAGAATAAAGGGACCACCATAAGTACCTAAAGTGACCTCTGTTACATCAAAGAAACATGAAATACGCTTCTATTTCAGAGCAGATGCTTTAGAAAAAGCTCCAAGTTTAGTTTTTATTCTTTCTATTGATACAGAATCCACAAACAAACACTGGTAAATTGGTTCACTGCAACTTGGAGAGGGTTTTACTTCCAGCTTTCATCCATTTGACCTTGTTTTTCTTTTTGCTGTAGAGCAAAGAGCCTTCTGTCCTTCAAGTGGAACACTTCCTGCATCGGTCTTTCCGTAGAATAAATCAGCTGAGAACCTCAAACTACGACTCATGTTTCCCAGGGCTTTAATAGCCCTCAGAACCTTCTCCTGTTCTTTAATAGTGGAAAGCACAACTGATCAGATACAAATACAGTTTTCTACCATAGGTTTTGCTGTGTCAAACAAAAAAACTTCCCTCATTCACTCTATCCATATCACTTTTACTGCAGTTTGAGTACTAGGATCCCCAGACCTCCCACTATTAGAAAGATAAACATTTCAAGAGCCGTGTTCCTGTGAACAGAAGAAAACATGTTTCAGAATGGGTTTTTTAATAACTTTTCACATAATTTTTTCCCTTGGATTGCAGAAATCTGCAAAGCCCTTGACTTAATTTCCTTTTCACCTGAATAGTTTTGAAAGCTTTGGTTAATGTGTTGTCACATATGTAGGCTCTCCTTCGACCTGTGCATGATTTTTTTCTTGTTCATACGGAATTCCAAACTCTATGATCAATGGAAGTGACTACTGGAACTAGTGGAGGTCCCACTGACGAACCATTAGCTAATTAAAACTGCTGTCCAGCCAGCCAATTATTTATTTACCAGTCTCATGCATCAAATCAAGTTTCTTGCATGGGCATTTCATTAGAATATTTTCCCAAATAAGGAAAAATTTAATTATTTTTAGTCTTTTTCACACTGTTCAAATTTTAACTAATTCTTCTAGTAAAGAGGTCATGCCATTGTCACAAAGATTATGAAGAATTATGTACAAGAATTTCTTCTTCATTACAGTGCCACAATTTTGCCATTTTACTTGACCAATTTTCCATAATACCCCTTTTCTGATGTGTCCATAATTCTACATAAATAGAAAATTAACAGTGTTGTATTGTTTTACTTTCCTGTCTTCCGTCTAAACAACATATTTGACTTCCATATTTACATGTCCATGTGTGGACATGTAAGTGGTAGAATGAACTCAAATGTTACCAGTTAATAATCATGGGTGTTTTTTCTGAATATTTTGTGAGCTTTGATTTAACTTTCATCCTTTTTTTTTTAAAGCTTTTGTTTATTACCAGCATGAGGTTTACTCTGCTTGTCCGTAACAAACATTAACAAGTTACAGACCACTTTAGTCTGAAGTTAACATTGAACTTGGTCCAACAATCTATTCCTGTTTATGTTTCAAGATGAAACTTAATATGAATGTCCCCCCAGCTGGACATGGCACTTTTTGATTTAAGATTTTGTCATCTCTAACATTTAAAAATTCCAAGGATATTTTATTATTGGCAGCAATACAAGACACTCAGATGGAAGTCCTTCATGATGAAACACTGCTTTTTCCACACATTACAAATAGCTGTTTAAGATATCAATTACCCTGATCTCTAAAGCAAAGTATGTGCCAGATATTGTCTTGAGCTTCTTGTTTGGGCACTGATCCTTATACGTTTATGATCTCTGGCTTTTATGTTGCCAAAGCTTTGAGAATTTTCCCCCTCCTGATCAACTTAACTGAGTTTCCACATCTTCAACCACATGTTCCTGTTAGCTTATGTTTCCTTGCTTCTGTTTCTTCAAAGACAAACTTTTTCTCCTTTTCACACTGTTGTGGTTTAGGAATGGTATTCCCTAATTTTAGTGCTGCCACTACAATGAAATCCGCCAGCCACTCCCCTTTCTCCACCCCCTCCAATGAGAGAGACAAAAGGCAGAGATCCCGAGTCGAGGTATGAGGCACAACTGCCGGCTGTGCACAGCCAAAAGAGAGCCCGGAGGATTAGCCGGAGGGCCTCCACACACAGGCAGCTCACACAGCTCCAAAGATGCCTTATGCGGGCTGGACGCTCCTCACCTGAGGGAGCCTCCCTTCAAGCTGGTGGAAAAGGCACACAAGCAGAGGCAAAAAAGCGAGAGAGGGGACCCTCTGTAGGTAGTTCCACGAAGAAGGTTTATTCCAGGCGAAACAAGTCCGGGGAAAGGGATTCAGGGGGACAGAGAGCTGAGGATTTGAGGGTTACAAGGGGTTTTATGGTGGGGTTTGGAAAGGTGGGGATAAGGGATACAGCCAATGGGGTCTTTGACAGGAGGTGGGGTTGAGGATAAATGACCCAATGGGAACAATACATAGGAGGGACTTGGGGAAGGGCCCAATGGGGTGTCGAGTACGACAGAACTTTCCAGAACTAATGTACATTAACTTAGGGGGATGAATATACATGGCGTACATACATAAAACAGGAAGGGGAAAACATCAACCCATCAGGGAAGAATATGCAAACCTCAGCCTAGGGGAATTGTGGGCTCTCACCCTAGGTGTAAGTAGGGAACTCAGACCTCGGTGCTGGCGCCTGACCACCACCGGTTGGAGTTGGTGTTGTTACCATCAGGGGCGGAGGTGACCTCAGCCACCTGCACTGCCACAGAGGTAAGACTAATTTACTGGAAACAGCAATGAGATAAGAAAACAAATGGTAACAGCAACAATATTAATAACAAAAGTGTACAAAGAGAGGGTGATTTATAGGCAAAAGCTGCTTACTGACCAGGACAATGACCAAAACAATAGACAGCCCATTTGTGTCCACGTTTTTTCTCCAAGACCAGGACAATGAAAAACAGTGGCGGACAGACCCTCCAGTTGGAACCAGCATTACCCCACCACTCCATTCACTGCTTGCTCCCCTGGAAAAGTAACGATCTCCCCCCACACACACCTTCTAGGAACCGAGACAGAATCCCTTTTCCCTGCACCTCCAGCCATGACGCAGGATAGTACTGGATAGCACAGTGCCTTGGCCATGCCCACACGGCTTCAGGCTCCCCCCCTCTCACAGCTACTGTGAAAAATTAACCTTTTCCTTGGCCAAAATCAGGACACACACTCACCTCCACCTTTTGTCCTCTACCCTCACACCCCGCCTCATTCGTTCAAGTCCTCACCACTCTTCCAATATACCAGGTCACTCATACCTTATCACCCCCATTTCTTCTTCCACAAACACTGTTTAGATGCCAGTTTTCTCACCAATTTCCCCAACCAAATTCCTGTTCTCCCCTCCTCCTGCTCAAGCTCTTAGTTAGCATGAGTTATGTCCTGCCCTGCCCCTTCAGCTGCTTTCTCACCAATAATATTGTCCTTTTCCTCTGGATCTCAGTGACTTTTGCCTTGTTACGCCTTTCTGTTATTCCCCATTAACTTAATCTTTTACAAATGTTGTTAGGGCCACAATCTCTCAGCAAACAAATTACGCTAAAGCTTCTGCTCAACAACAGCAAGTTTGGAGGGGCAGGAGTAGCTGAAAGGCTTGCTTGCCTGCAACACAAAGTGGTTTGGAGGCCTTGTGGTTTCTCAGAACTGGGGTTTCCTGACGTTAGGAGTTGCATCCAGGTCAGCAGCTTTTTCCCTCAATGCCTCAGCTATCTGCGATTTGTTAGAGAAATATGTTCTGGGCATCTTTTATTGTTAGCAAAAAGAGGAACATCATCAATTTCAGCCTTAGGCCCAGGTTTGCTTGACCAGTCAAAATAACAAGGAATCCGCATTTGGAGCACTGAGGAGAGAAGAAGAAAAATTGACTTATTATTTTTCATTTAGGGTAAAAAACCAACTACTTAGCATGCTTGAAAATTATTTGTGTTAATATGATGAATAGTATGTTTGAAAAATTAAGTCCATAAATTGTTTGGTTCAAATCCAACAAATGCAAATATTTTTAATTCCAAGGCAATCAAAAATTATGAGATTTTTCCACCCCAAACTATGAAAATTCATTTATAACTGAATACAAAGTACAGACAGTAAATTCTGCTTTGAGACGAGAAAGAAATATAACCAGAACTTCCTACAGAGTCCCTGATGGCTGAATGTGTGAAATTAATCACTGACAGGTGGAGAGGACAATTCTCCACGCAGTGTTGAGCTTCCTATTCTCTGAATGACAGCCAGTTAGAATAAGAGAGCCAAAGCTAATAAGAGGTGCTTTGCTGCATTAACTTTCTGATCACTAGCTGTGCACCTGCAGCAAAAAGTTTTGCCCAAAACCTGACCTGGGAGTATGTCTTATATAAGTATGTATTAATCCTGTACTTGCATTTCCTTTGGATGTCTTCCAAAGTGCTGTCACCATTTGTTAAACTCCTCCCTCCCCAGCATTCTTTACACTTGAATGTTTGGTGCAGACTTTGGTGTTTTGACTGTTCTTTATTCTGTACAGGCTCCTTGGTCTTCAACCTCAAACCTTATTTTGTGGAAATACCCTACCCTATGAGACCCCTTGATTCAGTACTCAAACTTCTGCATCTCTTTTTGTGATTTTTGTGAGTTCATTCACCATCCCTGCCAAAAATATGTCTCTTTGGGGTGCCCAGGAAGGGGTGAGTGTGGAAGCATAACAGAGGTATCGAATGAAACAAGCCCACATCAGGGTCAGAAGAAACAAAATGAGTCAAAACTATGGAACTTCATGCTGTGGTGTGGCCTGGATGCCAAACACAGAACTGCCATGCCTATCAATAGATAAAGTCCCTCCAAAACCCAAAGAACAGTCAGACAAAGAGAAAAACCAGTCCTTCCAACACATATTAAAAACAAACAGAAAACAGTAGGTGAAGTCACTGAGTTGTAGACCGCTGGAGACTGGCATAATAAGTGTCCCTGTGTGCTCTAAAACTTTTTCCTGGGTATCCAATATTGTCATCTGTAAAAGCAGGTTGCTGGGCTAGATCATCTTTCACTCTGACTCAAAATAGCTGTGTATTTATAGCATGGATTTTGCAGAGAAGTATCTAAAACTTTTTTTCTGCTTCAAACAATAGTAGTAACATAAAGATCAAGAAAATTATATATGTTTTTAAGCAAGTGAGTGTCTTTGTTTCTTCATGGAAACCAAATGTGTTCTCTGTTCCAGAGAAAGAAAAAGGATTTATCTTTTTTAAGCTTCCTCTCTCTTCACAAAATGGTGATTAAGAGAGTGATACACCTCAGTCTTTTGCCAGGGTGAAAACCTACCTCTCCAGTTCCAAATCAATGTTAGCTGAATTAAGACCTCCAGCTAGTCGTCAGTTGTCTTCTAACCATCTTACCCTGAAGGATACACACAAAATCAGTCATGGCCACTTTTTTTTCTGACAGCACTTCCCTCTGATTGGATGATCAACAAGACTGCTGTGATGTAAATCAGATATAAAATTAGCCGTAAGTTTAATTTCTCACATTGATCCCTGTGTGGTTTAAAGGAATAATGTCACCTGAATAAAGGTGGATACTTGTAAGGTGAAATGTGCCAAATGCTGGATGTACATTATCTGTCCTGCAGTTTAGAATAGGAAATGTAGGATAAGCATTACAAACTAGCAACTTGCAGGCAAAAATATTGATAAATAGCAGGTATTTTTTTCCAGATGGGATTTATATTTTCATACATACTTTTAAACATTTTAGAAGTTTTCAGTTTCATTTTTCTTTGTCATGGATGTATAAACATGCATATGAAAAAATACTACATTTGAAAGTCCTACAGGATACAGGAAAAATTTAAAAAGCCCTCTTCTATAAGCATGTTTGCCTACTGAATTTCTTTCCAGATTTTAAAATACAGCTCTATGTTCCCTGACACTCAAATGGCAGTATTTAAAATCACTGCTAAGAAGAAGCTGATAAGCCTGTTTCAGTGCTGTCAGCTAAGTCCCCATACCTTTATCTGGAGTTTTCATATACTACAAAGTTCAGTGATGGCTTACCTTATATTCACAGAAATATTTCAACATTTTCTGCAGTTCAATCAGAAAAATCTTTGGGGATCAACGTGTGTGCTAGGGCAGGATGAAGCCAGTGCTGGGTAGTGCACTGAATTAGTCTTTCTCTTGGCGTTATTACTTTAAGTTCTGTTAAAAAAAAAAAAGCTCACATCTATAAGGGTGTGAAACTTTTTTCTAAATATGAACTTAATGCCAGGACTTCAAGCAATTTACAGCCTCTTCTCTAAAGTGTATGGTCTCATCTATTGATCTCAATAAACTATTCATTCTGAGGTACAGCTGTTCTGGTTACCTCACTCTGTTTGTTTGCAAAGCATAACCAGGGTTCACTATTTATGATACAGTGATTTTAAAATAACACTTGTAATTCATCCCTGCATCCAGTCTTACTCCTATACATGCTACTCCTGTCCTAGCTGTGGTGCAATTACTTTTGCTCTCCATTTACAGAAGGGAGCTTGCATGTGTGGGAGCATTGCTGCTACCTACTCCTGCTGCTTTATCAGAGAGCTGTGCCTGAAAACTAATGCCTTCTAAGAACTGGAAGAAACTCCCCATTTTTCATGTGAGAGCAGGACAAAGCAGAAGTAGATGACAACTTCACATATTATTACAATGGCAAACCATAGCAGAAAGAAACTGGAGCACTAAGTAGGTCCAGGTCTTTGGTTGGTATACATTTATGCTGCTTAATTTACTTTGGAAGAGTCCATTCACTTCAGTTGAGGCTCTGGGTCTTTAAAAATTTGAAGAATAATTATTTATAAATAAGTAGATTTTCTATGAGATCTTTTCCTTTTGGTGAGGATTATTTTACTAGTATAGATTTCAATAAGGAGCAGCTTTTTAAATCCATATTATGTAGTACTTTCTTCTGTGTTTCCTTGTTGGTTCGTTCTTCTGTTCAGCAATATGTCAGTATGACATTTTTGATGCTAGTCAGTTCCTGCCTGCACTTGGAGCTGCTGCACCTTGAGCAGTGACAAATTCTAGACTGATTAATGCCGCACACACTCCACAGAACATCCAGTTCCTACGGACAGCGACGTGACTGCAACAGCAACTGGATATGATGGGTCTCTATCCTGCCCTGAAAAGTATTACAGCCCACACCAACTGCTTTCATTGTGTAATTATTATTTTTTAATTTGGATCCAATAGCGAGCTTCTCTGTATTCTGGGGTAACACTGTTAAATGTTAATGGTGCCCACAATACTTGGTGTGTTTTGTTCCATAAACAGAACAAAGTGTCTGTGCTCTCTTGCCAGCCACAGATTTATTGGGGTATGGATTGCACATATTAAACACAGTCATCAGGCCACAAAGGTTCCATCACAAACTGCCTACGAGCTAACATCATTAAGAGGCAGACTTCATATATCTTCATGACTGATACGCCAATCTTTCCCACTCCATTGACTAATGAATTGACACACGCAATGTTCTTCTACATTAGTGTGCATCCCTTTGATTTAGAGCACCATAGCAGGGGGCTGTAAGCACTCAGATACTGATAAATTCCAGACAGCACTTGCACCTGCCTGGGCAGGACGCTTCCCTCTGAGGAGAGCAGTGCTTGCATCCCAGAACTGCACATAATAAACATGGCGGGCTTTACCGTCTGCATTTTCACCTCTACAATGCCATCAGACTGCTTGCTTTCTTGAGCCAAATTCCCTAGCTGCTATAAATCATGGCACATCGATTTACATTGTTTGTTCTCTGAGCACTGTGCCTGGCCTTTTGGTTTGTGTACTTTAAAGGTACATCTGGGAGCCTCCAATGCATGCTTGCTCCCGAGGTGTGCCAGTGCCAGGGGAAAGGGCTCAAGAGAAAGAGAGCAGCGGATTTTTGCGCTTGATGAGTGTCAGCCCTGCCAGTCTGCAGCTGTGGTGAGAAGGCAGTGGCCACTGGCCCAGCACTGCCCCTGTGAAATGAGGGGAAGAATGAGGGAAAAGATGGGGAGTAAGAGGAGATTTGGCCAAGAGCTTTTGTCTATTGAACTACTTGACTGGCTACAGGCTCGTGTTTTGATAGCAGCCTTGTATTTATGTTACCCACAGCACAGGCTACCCAGTTCTAATGACTGGCATGAAATACAGACTAATTTCAAACTTTTGGAACTTGCCATCACATAGAAGAGTCGTGTTCCAGTCTAGTACTAAATTCATCTGATGAAGGAAAAGAGCCATCCCGACTACCATCCATTCTGAGAGCAGGGCAAGGCAGGAGCAATTACTTAGTTGTGTCCTGGATGAAAGACTGAACGACGTTTGCATTGGGAGTTTATGGTGTACTGAGATAAAAAATAGGATGTGAAAGCATTTTCAAAGTTAAAATAGGAAATTCTTAATTTATGTAGCAAATAAATCAGAATTTTAAGACGTCTGATAACAGATGTACCACTAAATCATGCAGATCTTCCCACAAAGAGATATATTCCAGGCTCTGACACAACATTTCAATGAATGCTGAAATATATTACTGTTTGTAGATTCTTGGTTTGTTTGTTTATTTTAATTTACAGCTGCCTCATATATTTATACAAATTTCATATCAGTGAGATGTCATAGATTTACACCTGGTAAACCAGAGGATTTGGAGACACAGGCAAGTTTCTTCCTGTTACTTATGGAAAAATAATTAAAAAGAAGACCTGACCAGACAGTGTAACATGAGGGAAAAAAGAATTCTTTCATTTAGCTCACTTGCTCAGGTGGTCACCTTGCTTAAAAACTCATAGCAAACTCACTGCAGGACAAATATATCTAGTAACAGTTTTCCAAGAAGTGGGATTTTTGTCATTGAAAACAGAAAAAGATTCCCCTGGATGGAGAGAGATTAACATTAAGTTAAGTAAATTCCATAATCCCCTTTAAATTTACATATCCAGAGTTTCATCAAAAATAGAGGAAAACAAAGCAGAAATTCTATTAGTTTTCCATGCTCTGACTTTCTGGAAAGAATCTAGGTGGTAGTAGAAACTAGTTGTTAGTTTTTGTAGTTGGCAAAATTTGAGGCTGGAGAATGAAGGAAAAAAAATCAAATAAAGAGTTATATCACAGAGGAGATTGTTACACTACTTGCAATCAAAATTAGATCATTTTTCAAAGCTGCTAGAAATAATGTAAGCTGCTTCTGGGCATCTTTAATTTATGTGACTGCTACTGGCAAAGCAAATAAGGTGTTTTGATACTGTTCTTAATAGCATTACAGGGATAACGTGTCACAGAGTGACATTGCCCTACACAGCACTGCAGCACCAGTTATACAGAGAGTAAAAAAAAAACCTTTCTTTTAATATCTGGCTCATGTTGTCCTTTGCTGTAGACAGAGCATAATTATTATGCTGAACTGAGTAACAGAAAGAAGTGGTTTAAAAATCTAGGTAAATTATAAATTAAATTTCTAATGGGTGCCGAACACACCTTTTCAGACAATCTTCACAGAGATAATTGCAGAACACAAGACTGACTTGAAGCTGGAGCTGAATTTCATCATGCAGAAACAGCAGCACAGGAGCTATCTGGGGAGATAGCTGGGAATATATTGTGCCACATGGAATGAAGAGATTAACTGGTGGGTGTGGGAAGAGGAGAAGACACAGAGATGGGAGTGAGGCACTGTTTGTGCAGGGAGGAAGATTTGCTCTGTGCCTGCACCCAGGCGTGATGGGGGATCAATTGCCAGCGAAGTCTGTGGAAGGAAAAAAATCACAGGTGCCAAAACAAGCTGGGCTATCTGCTCACTGAAGGACCTGGTTGAAAGAAAAACAATCCTTTCTTCTCCTGTCCAGCAAGTGCAGTGGGGTTCAGCAGAAGAAGAGAAGCAGTGGAGGAAAAATTTGAAGTCCTTTACCACGAGGACCTCATCCCTAAAGTACCAGCCTGAGTACTCCCTTTCATGGCAGGAGTCCAGGTCTGTTTCCTGTGCAGAGGAGGTCGGCTTAGAGAAAAGGACCAGGGAGCCATGTGGGAAATATTTCCCTAAAAAGTGGTGGGAAGAGGAAGTCCTTCTATTTAAATAAATTTCCACCAAACCTCATGTTTTTTTAATCTTTCTCTTGGTATTCTTACTTGTCCTGTGGGAACCTTGATGCCGTGGCTTTCAGAAACTTTCCTATGTTCAAAATGTTTTGAGAAGCTACATGAATTTTTACTGAAAACCTCTTTGCTAGATGTCATTAAACTATCCTGATTTTCCTTTCTTCTGATGTTCATATTGCCTTGAAAATTCCCACTCCCAAGTTCTGCTCTGTCCCACTCTGCTTCAGATCTGCTGGCTTCTTCACTGCCCTAACCCTCAAGGCATTGCTGAAAAGAAGAGTGTGAATTTGTCAGCCTGGTGTTACAGAGAGCAAAAAGTGGATAAACTCAGTATTGCTCACTTACTCTCTCATATACACAACTTCCCCATCTCTTTGGAAGGTGTAGGAACTCCTTCATGGCAAAAATAACCCCAAAAGAGCTCACTGGGAGCATGCTGACAGCAATCAACAGAAAGTCTTAAAAAGCCATTGATAACGTGAAGCACAGTTTGGATTTGTCTGTATAATAAAACTTAAAGAAAAAAAATGTTTTGGTGAATATGCTGTAAACCGAAAACACAGCACAAACTTTTAAACTCTCTAAGTTTCCAGCGAAACATGCAGTACGCACTAAAAGTACCAATGCACTTGTTTACATACAGCAATATCCTGTATACAGCATCCAGCAAAGCAGGGCTGGCCCTTCCCTGCGTGTCTCTACAAACCCCACACAAGGCTCTCTGTACCTCCAGCACCATCAAGCATGTACTGCTATTGTGACTCCTGTGACAAGCTTCTTCCTTCTCATTAGCTACAATTTAGAGATGGGAAAAGAAAAAAACTGCAAAGTTTGATCTGAGATGACAAGGCTAATTTTGGAAAAAATGTCCTTCTACTTCTCCAGTTGTCGGGTCTAATCTAAAGCAAGCACAATGTGCAGATAGTAAACATAATATCCTCCTAATTATATTAAATTACCTCTCAGGAGCTGCTCTGCCCTCTTGTCAAAGGCCAGGAACTGGCTTTTAATGATGAATGTGAACCTCAGTGGGACATTCTATATCATCATTTAGTTCAGCAAATGTAGCCCAGATCAGTTGTATAGGTGTAATTAGATGCTGAAAAATAATTACTTTGGCCTTACCATTAAAAATTTCTTGCTCGTATCCCCTTGTGATCTATGAACAAATTACTTTATTAGGAAATCATTAGAGCTCAATTTGTCTCTATATACTACAGACATCAATATTCATTTCTCATAATGGAACCACACATTCTTGCCATAAATTTGTAAAACTACATAGCAGATACCAGTTTGGAGTCATTACTGACCTTAACAAAAAGACTGTTTTTACATAGTAAGATGTTTTTCTTATGCACCAGCTTCCAGCAGAAACCTGAGCAATGTGAGCTTTATTGTTAGGCCATTAGCTCAGACAATCTTTGTGTTTTTATGCACCACTGCAGAGGGAGAGTTTTCGTGTGGCTGATCCCTTTGTGCTACTGCAATATCCAAGTTTGGGTCATTAGGAACAAAATAGCTCCCCAAACAAACTGTACTGTTATAAGAACACTGCTATTATCAAGGCCCTGAGAGCATCCCAGGCAATTGGTTCCAGCTGTCAGCCTGTGCAAGGCAGCTTGGAGGCATCCCCTGATGCCCTATGGATAGTCCCTGGCTATGGCTGACACATCTCACAGGAGCGACAGGGGCTTGCTCTAACACGACAGTGAGCTCAGGCCCCCTTGCAACTTCAGTTCTGTACCTATTTCTCTGCAGATTTCTCTGAGCAATGAGAAAGCAGGCGGCTCCAATGTCCTTAGTGTGGGGACATGGTATAGTTTCAAGTCATATCTAGCAGTTAACTGATTTATTGACCATTAGCATTTACAAAGCAGATGTGAGGAGGAAAGTCAGACCCCAGGTCACCTCCTGTTACAAATAGCCTTCACATAGTTCAGCCTTTAGCTTTCACACAAGTGCAAGACATCACCGAAATTTACCATTGCAAGACAGAGCAAAAAAGCTTCAGGGAATTCTCTGCAGTGGTGGTTGGATAGTCACTTGCTGTTGAAATAGGTCAATATAAAGCAGTTGCCATCTCAGTACTTCTCCGAACACCACACATCTCATCACGCGTGCAAGTAGTCCTTACATTTGGGCTTCTAAATTTGCATTTTGATGTCTGCAAACAGTCCTTCATTTTATAACATGACAAAATTTTTCCAGATTTGGTATGCCACAAACATTTGTGAAAAATATTAATAAGAACTATGTCTATATCCAAAAATATGAGCACAGAATTCATAATCACTTCAGAAAAAAGGCAGTAGTGGGTTTTTAAAAATATTGCTTAGAACCTGATAAGGACTGAGAACAGTCTCAGACTATTTATTTTATCTTCCATTTCAACAGGTACATATAAGCATGTTTCCAGTTACAAAGTTGTCAGTCTAGAATCACATCTGTCACATTGTTCATACTCTTGTGGTCACTGCACAAGTTCCCTCTGCCATGGCTCTGGTTCAGAAGCTACCAGAGTCCCACCTTCTCCACTCATGACCCTTTTGAATCCCTCTGACCGTGGCCATGTCATAGGTATCAAGGCTGTTCAAGCTGCTAAGAAAATGCAACACAAGTCGTAGCACTCAGCTAAGAGGAAATTAAATGCCGGACTCTCTGTGCTCCCTTGCAAGTACTTAATTTATGGCTCTGTTCTTAAAACAGTGAGTAGACAATAAGCATTTCAGGTCAAATCCTCACACAAAAGGAACGCAGCGCCTAGTTCATCAATACGAGTAGTATACATCATCTGAATAGGCAGCTGGGAAATGACAGCTACCTGTATTGTGAGACTTGAAAAGGGAAGACAAAATAGAGATGGATTTTTATCTTTTGGGTTTATAAGGCTGTGTCTGATGGACCATAAGGTCTTGCTAGACTAAATGGGCCAAATTCCTTCCTGGGGTAACAGTTAAGTTTGATTGCCTCCCATCAGAATGGTTTGAACCAAGAGAATTATGTATGCTACAGCAGTACTTCGAGGTGCTCCTCTAGTAAGGGCTGCCATGCCTCAAATGGTGTGTTAATTCCAAGGCCAGGAAGCATTTATTCAAAATTACAGAAAGGAGTAGAAAGAGCAATATAGTACAGAAACAAGCAGAGAATGAGTGCTCTCAGCCAGCACAAACTGAATGGTGACTAAACAGCTCAATTCTTGGCTTGCTGCAAAAGGCATCTTCCAATTATACTAATTCTCTTGTTTTTACCTTACTTGTCTGACACCCCCAGCTTCCAGTCAAATCCCGCCAGCATGTCTGGAACAGCACTCAGGAAGGGACTCTGCTTTGCTCAGGGGCAAGTGTCTTTAAATATTATTCTGTCTCTCTTTAAGTTACACAAATTTCTCTTGTTTTCTGATCACCTCCAGCTCCAAGTTCAGTCTGTTGGACTGACAGCTATTCTTGAAGCTGGTTATTACTCAACAGTTGCACTCAAGGACCCCAAATGAAAACAGTCCTCCCTTTCAACCTTGGAGAGAGTAATTCTCAAACCAAGGTACCCTAAAAGCATTCCAGTGGAGGTGAGGACATTCCTGTAAAGTGATTTAAGCCTCTACTAACAGAAGGCTTTCCTGGACTTAGAATACAGATTGGAAAACATTGCTCTAGAAGGTTCACTGCCTTAAATTTACCTTCCTTTTTCTGACTCAAAGCTATCAACAGGGAATACACAGTTACAAAAGCATTAAGTAACACATGGTGTATTCAAGATGACAAATATGGAATACGTCACCGAAGTTCTTTCTGCAGTTTTATTTTGTTATTGACCTTTTTAAGAGGACAGGAAGACGTTTTGATTGTGGAACAAAAGATTTTGCAAGTGATGGTTAAAATACAACTTTCTGAGGTCCACGCTTCCCTCTGGATTCACTTGTCTTTCTTATCTTGTCTGTTTCAGCTTGAACCAGTCTGGTCCTAGCAGTGAGCACAAGCAGATACTAAGAGAAGAGAAAACAATTTGTGCCCACGACACCCACCAGTGCACTGCGGGTGGGTAAAGAACCACTTTTGTGACAAACCTGACTGAAAAGTGACACTTGTTGGCTGACAGTACAAGAATACCGGAAAAGTCAGTGAAGAGTCAATGCCATCTGTTTCAGGATGTTGTGGGTTTCTTTTGTCTGTTTTCCTAGGCTGCTCAGTCATTCTTTGCCATTAGATTACCCATTTTTAGGTACAAGGACCATTTAGCTGGTTTTTTCATGGATCTAACCTGTTCCCAAAATCTTGCTTTACACATACTACTGGAGTGGCTCCCTCTTCTCCCAGTGCACTGCTATATGGTTATATAAACTGAATTTCAGCTCCATTTTGTTGTCCTGTACATTAGCAAGTGGTACAGCTCAGTAAAAACAGATTTTAAAGTGACCCAATTTTAGAGCAAACCAGTTGATGCTGGGAATCCAATATTCACAGTATATACATTTTATGCATTGTTGGCGGAGGTTACTTGGGGCTAGCCTGAGCTCATGGATTGAAAAGTATTTTGTATTCACAGTATATCATCCAGTTTAGTTTCCCTCAGACTGCAATGTAGATTGTGCACTCTAAGACTTTTTGACAGTGGGAAATAAAGTGCAGTCATTGAGAATCAAGACATTTGCTTCAAAAGCACATTCCCAATAAAACCTAAAATGCTAATGTGGACACTCCCCCCTGTACCTTGTCTCCCTATTACACTGATCAACCTCTTGGAATCAGCAAATTTTATACTTCACTGCTCACTGTATTTTCCATGTTATTCGTAAATACATTGAATTTGAAAATGCACTCTCAAATTCATGTCAAGATAACACATAGCTCCTCCTGAAAAGCCACTCTTTTGATGGATGAGTCAGCTTTATCTCCTAATCGTCTTGGAATTAAAAATGTTGGGCCATGAGTCATGCTTGAAAGTGACAGTTTCAGCTGTTAGTCTGACAACTTTACATTAACTCTCTTGGGCTGGTCTTTTTTTCTCTCACAGCGTGTCAAATCCACATCATCGAGGGCAAATTGTGTTAGTACCTTAAACCTGTCCTACCTTAAACCTCTTGTTTAGCCCCGTTTGGTATCTGCCAACATCCCCAGACCCTGTCCATCAGACCTACTCCCCAACTGGCTGGTCCCCAGTCCCTACTGCTGCAGGGGATTAGTCTGTCCAAGGTGCAGGACCTTGCACTTGTTGAATTACATGAGATCCATTCCTCCAGGCTGCCTAGGTTCCTCTGAAACGCAGCTCTGCCCTTCATACACCCCAGTTTGGTGTCATCTGCAAACTTGATGGGGGCGCACTCAATCTCCTCCTCCAGGTCATTGATAAAGACATTGATCAGGAGAGGTTCCAGCACAGAACCGTGAGACCCCAAAGGTACTCATAACCAGCCTGGAGCTGCAGCTCCAACCATGTAGCACTGTGTACTTATAATACTGTGTATTCTAGTATAATACTGTGCTATAAAAAAAAAGAGGGTTGTTTTTTTTCATCTCCAAATAGATTTATTGGTAATCATGTCAATATTTATGCAAAAAATTTAATGTTTTTGGTATCTGAAATTATGGCTGTAATAAATAAGATGCATCCGACAATGACTTTTGTTTAACAGAAAAGGTCATTCAAAAATGCTGTCATAAAGCTCACTCAGGAGAGCACTAAATTAACAATAGTTATTTGTCTTTGTGCCTTTGTATGAAGTCTTATGATGTGAACTATTAAATGGGAAATGTGATAAGAAGGTGATGAATGTAGAACGACATCAACATCAGTATTAATGCAGCAGCAATAATACAGAAAATCAAGTTATTGTTATTTCAAAAAGCATTTAACAATTGGAAAGGAAAAACAGAGAGAGGAAAAGAGGATGGCCATTTCAGGCTGCTGATTTCCAGGAAACATTAGCATAGCGATTATGTAAAATTTTATAAAATTACTTATAAATGTGCATGCACACACTTTTTTGGGTTAGGGGGTTTTTTTGTTATACAGTATAAAGAGACAGAGATGAACCAGTCTGGAAAAGAAAACAAGTTGAAAGCTGTGTGATCAACTTGAATCTTCAGACATTCAAGAACAGTTGTTTTTCGCTGTTGGTCTTTCATCTTATGTTCCAGCCTTGGGGTGAGGGCAGAAAAAATATAAATACTGTATGAGAGCTTGGGTTGTTCCTGAGCTCTTTTTTTGACAAGCAAAAGTAAGAAACAACAGAAGTCTAGAGAGGGAAAGATGTTATAGAAATTCATGCTCAGTGATAATTTTAAATGTTGCTTGGTGAGGTATTAAAGCATGTTTCTAACGGGCTCTGACAGATAACCCTTGACAATTTTGCTGCACTGTGTACCTCCCTGATTGTCTGTGTCACCTTTCTGATGAGGGATACCACCGGAGGGCAGAGTCTGGAAGAACAGAACTGCTGCCAACCTCTCAGTTGCTCCCAAAACTAATCTTAGCCAAAATAAACAGTTAAGTAGATAGGCTTAAGTATAAGCTGAAATGACAGATTGCAAACTGGAGCAGTGAACGGTGTAGTTCGAGAAGGTATTTGCTTTGGTGTCTTTGACCATCAGATTAAGGTGGTTCTGCCTGTCTGCTTTAGCCTAATGACTTATTTCTGCCTGTGCTTCTGCAACTGGTGCTCTAAAATGGTCCTTGCAAGATACAGATGCTTCAAACTATAAGCCAGGTCTCTAGTAATTCTGATTCTATACAAGGTGAACAGAAGTAACGGACACATAGCAGAAAACTGTATTAACTACTGCCGTCACTATATACATACAACACCTTTATAAGCATGCAGCTGATACACATAAAAATACTACACTACATTACTTGCTAGAAATTTCATTGTGAAGGTAGGCCGATTTGAGCTACATTCTTTGCATAAGAGTTCAGTAGAGTTGTGGAGAGGACTTTCTCATGCCATTAAGGATCTCAGAAATAAGCCTTATTTTGTAGCTGCATTGAAGAAAAATAATGACAGTTCATCATTAAAGAGATGTTACAGAATTTTATTTCTGCATATGAAATACTTCATAGACTTTTAACATTATTCTGTAACAGAAGAATTGTTTTGAAAGTAAAATACTGAAATCCGTGAAAATACGACATTTTGCCTTTCCTGCAATTTACTTTTGTGTTGTAGTTTTGGGAGATTTTATATTGTGCCGGTTTGGCCAAAATCTAGTAATATAGCCCCTGAGAGAAAACCGGGTTGCAACTACCCTTCCCCCCCACAGGGTTCGGGAAAAAAGAAATTTTTCCTCGAAGGAAAGTGAAAGAGATAAAAACTATTTATTTTAACAAACACACAGGAAAAGGATAATGATGCTAAATAATGAATTAAAAC